>JARYGA010047880.1:0-32689 GCA_030545235.1 Helianthus tuberosus | reverse complement strand
AGCTAGAGGTGGAATTTTTCAATTTGAAGATGACGGGGTCTGAAATCGAGGCATATACGAAGAGGTCAAACGAGCTGGCCATCTTGTGTCCTACTACGGTGGACCCTCCCATCAAACGTATTGAGCTATACCTCAAGGGTTTGATGCCAGAAATTCAAAGCCACGTGACCTCAGTTAATCTTGGCACCATACAGCAAATCATCAAGTTGGCTCATCATCTCACTGATCAGGCAGTTGAGCAGAACAAGCTGCCCAAGCGTATTAGCGCTACTACTACTGATGCTCCCAGTGATAACAAGCGCAAGTGGGATAGAAATTCGGGCAAGGGTTCTACTTCAGTTCAGTCTCAACAGCGAAAGACTGATGAATACAGGAGCCCCAGTCAGCATTCTTCTGGGAATCAAGGTCAGGGTGGATACAGGGGAAATCACCCTAAGTGCAATCGATGTAATTTGCACCATAGCGGGTCATGCAACAAGGGTCGTTGTCAGAGATATAACAAGCCTGGACATGAAGCCAAAGATTCCAGGAGCTCACGTCCGGCAAATCAGAATCGTCAACAGCAGCCACAAGCTCCACAGAACCAACAGCAACACCAGCAGGGTAATAAGGGATGTTTCCAGTGTGGTGCTGAGGGTCACTTCAAGAGGCACTGTCCACAGCTGAATCAGAATCAAAATCAGAACAACAACCAAGGAAACGGGAACAACAATGGAGGCAACAATGGAGGAAACAACGGGGGTAACAATGATGGCAATGGCGCCCGAGGACGTGTTTTCGTGCTAGGTCAGGGTGATGCAAGGAACGATCCCAATGTGGTGATGGGTAAGTTTCTTCTGGATGATTTCTTTGTTACTGTTTTATTCGATTCGGGTGCCGATACTAGCTACGTGTCCTTAAAAGTTAGTCAGATGCTTAAGCGTACTCCAACACTCTTGAACACCAAGCACATCGTAGAGTTAGCAAATGGTAAAAGTTTAGAGGCTACACATGTAGATAAGGGTTGCAAGCTTGTCCTTGCCGATCAGACCTTTTCTATCGACCTCATTCCTATCGTTCTGTGTAGTTTTGACGTTGTCATTGGGATGGATTGGCTATCTCATCATCAAGCAGAGATTATTTGCAAGGAGAAAATCGTCCGCATTCCTCGTTCTGGTGAAGAACCCCTTGTAATTCATGGCGACAAGAGTGGTGCTGTTGTAGGCATCATCTCTTTCCTTAAGTCCCAGAAGTGTTTGCGAAAGGGCCACACCGCTATCCTAGCCCTCGTTTCTGATTCATCCGCGGAAGAAAGAACGATAGAAGACATACCTATTGTACGCGACTTTCCTGAGGTATTTCCTGAGGAATTAACTGGTCTTCCGCCTCATCGCCAAGTTGAATTTCAAATCGAGCTAGCTCCTGGAGCAGCACCAGTAGCTCAAGCACCATATCGTCTAGCTCCATCAGAACTCGAAGAATTGTCTACGCAACTACAAGAACTCCTGGAAAAGGGTTTCATACGCCCTAGCTCTTCGCCATGGGGAGCTCCAGTGTTATTCGTAAAGAAGAAAGATGGTACCTTCAGAATGTGTATTGACTACCGCGAACTCAACAAGGTGACCGTGAAGAATCGTTATCCTCTTCCACGCATTGATGACTTATTCGACCAGTTGCAAGGGTCGAGCTATTACTCTAAGATTGATTTGAGATTGGGATACCATCAGCTGAGAGTCTGAGATGAGGACGTCTCCAAAACAGCATTCAGAACTCGTTACGGCCATTACGAGTTTCTGGTTATGCCTTTCGGATTGACGAATGCACCAGCGGTCTTCATGGATCTCATAAACCGAGTATGCAAACCTTACCTGGATAAGTTCATTATTGTTTTCATCGACGACATCCTGATCTACTCTAAGAGTCAGGAGGAACACGAGCAGCATCTACGACTTATGCTGGAACTTCTTCGAACAGAGCAACTGTATGCTAAATTTTCGAAATGTGACTTCTGGCTTCGCGAAGTCCACTTTCTAGGCCACGTTGTAAACAAGGATGGGATTCATGTTGATCCATCCAAGGTTGACTCGATCAAGAACTGGCCTGCACCCCGTACACCAACAGAGATCCGCCAATTCTTGGGTTTGGCAGAATACTACAGAAGATTCATCAAGGATTTCTCTAAGATTGCGCAACCTCTCACTTCACTGACTCAGAAGGGTGTCACCTATCGTTGGGGTGATGCACAGGAATCTGCTTTTCAGCACTTGAAAGATAGACTTTGTAGCGCGCCTATCCTCTCATTGCCTGAAGGCACAGATGATTTTGTGGTTTATTGCGACGCTTCCATCCAAGGACTTGGTTGCGTGTTGATGCAACGTGACAAGGTCATTGCCTACGCATCGTGCCAACTTAAAGTTCACAAAAGGAACTACACTGCGCACGACTTATAATTGGGAGCAGTTGTCTTCGCACTTAAGATATGGAGACATTACCTGTACGGTACCAAGTGCACCATTTACACCGATCACAGGAGTCTCGAGCATATCTTCAAGCAAAAGGAGTTAAACATGCGACAACGTCGATGGGTCGAGCTCTTGAATGACTAAGAATGCGCGATCAAGTACCATCCGGGCAAAGCCAATGTTGTGGCTGACGCCCTCAGTCGAAAGATACCATACCTAAGCGTGTACGCGCGTTACAGCTTACCATCCAATCTAACCTTCCCGCTCAAATTCGCGATGCTCATGTTGAAGCATTGAAAGAAGAGAACATCAGGGCTGAGTCCTTACGAGGATCAAGGCAGCAGCTAGAACGAAAGGAAAACGGCGCCTACTATGTTAACGGACGCATCTGGGTTCCACTTTATGGAAACTTACGCGAGCTTGTGATGGACGAAGCGCACAAGTCTCGTTATTCAGTATATCCTGGTTCGGATAAGATGTACCATGATCTCAAGACTACATACTGGTGGCCTGGTATGAAAGCCAGCATAGCAACCTACGTCAGTAAATGCTTGACTTGTGCGAGAGTCAAGACCGAATATCAGAAACCATCAGGCCTACTTCAACAACCAGAGATCCCGAAATGGAAATGGGAGCAAATTTCCATGGATTTCGTTACTGGCCTGCCCAGATCTCAACGCGGAAACGATACCATTTGGGTTATCGTGGATCGACTGACCAAGTCTGCACATTTTCTGGCTATCAAGGAAACGGATAAGTTTTCTACTCTAGCAGACATCTACCTAAAGGAAGTAGTATCAAGGCACGGAGTGCCAACCTCCATCATTTCTGATCGTGACGCGCGTTTTACTTCTGAACTGTGGCAAGCCATGCATAAGTCTTTCGGCTCACGTTTAGATATGAGCACCGCTTATCACCCACAGACGGATGGGTAATCTGAACGCACCATCCAGACCCTTGAAGACATGCTTAGGGCATGTGTAATCGATTTTGGTAATGGCTGGGAAAAGCACCTCCCGCTAGTGGAGTTTTCGTATAACAACAGCCACCACACCAGTATCCAGGCCGCTCCGTTCAAGGCATTGTACGGACGGAAGTGCAGATCACCTCTTTTCTAGGCAGAAGTTGGTGACAGCCAAATCACTGGCCCAGAACTGGTAGTAGATACGACCGAGAGAATTGCTCAGATACGACAGCAAATGGCGGAAGCTCGTGACCGTTAGAAAAGCTACGCTAATAAGCGCAAGAAACCACTCGAGTTCCAGGTTGGGGATCGGGTGCTACTTAAAGTCTCACCGTGGAAAGGTGTAGTTCGTTTTGGCAAACGAGGCAAACTCAATCCGCGTTATGTCGGACCATTCGAAATCATTGAGAAAATTGGCAAAGTCGCCTACAAGCTGAACCTACCGGCCGAACTCAACGGAGTTCACAATGTGTTCCATGTATCGAATCTGAAGAAGTGTATGTCAGATGAGACCCTCATAGTTCCCTTAAAGGAGCTCATAATCGACGACCAGCTTTTATTCGTCGAGGAACCAGTAGAGATTACGGATCGAGATGTTAAGGTTCTCAAGCGTACCAGGATACCTCTTGTTCGAGTTCGTTGGGATTCCCGTCGTGGCCCAGAGTATACCTGGGAACGAGAAGACCAAATGAAACTCAAGTATCCCCAGTTGTTTAAGAAAAGTGCAACCACTACTGAGACTGAAGCTACTGCAGAATTTCGGGATGAAATTCCAAATCAACGGGGGGGATGATGTGACACCCCAGGAAAAGCCAGTAAACACCGCAACTTAAATAGCTTCCTCAGTAACCATGCACTAAATTTCGGGATGAAATTTTCTTAACAGGGGGAGAATGTGACAACCCTCGTAATTACATGTATCCGTACGATTACTTAATGATAATTAGAGTGCTTGGTGACTGTGTTGAATTACTTAACTGTTTCCTGATTACTGTGTCATACTTACATGTGTTTGTTAACATACTTGTCGTGCACAGAAAATTGACTAAATGGTCCTGAATATTATCCTATGTGTTAGGAATTAAAAGTGTTACAAAAATATATATAATAGACACTTTACGGAATAATTAAACACTTTAACGAAACGGTATTTAACCGAACAACCGGACATTACCCGGGACACTAAATTTTTGTCAAGAACATTGTTTAATTATTCTTGGCTAGTCGTGATCCCCGTTTACCATAACACCCGCTAAAAATCAACTAACTTACATATAAAAGTTTATACTTGAAACTTAACTATCCTTTACCTCTTAGTTGCAAAAAAAAGTTTCATTCAAGCCCCCCCCCCCCCCCATAACCAAAATCGGTCACCATGGACCCACAAGATCACCAACGTATCTTCAAGGATTCATCATATATTTTATTTGGATTATTGCTTGTAAGAATGAACAAAATATGTGATCATATCTATAAAAGCATGGCATGAAGATCATCCTCATTATTTCTCATCATCACACTCTCACTCCTCACTCTCTCTCCCTCTCTTGGCTCCTCCCACATCCGCCAACATCACCACCACTAAACCACCACCATCTTCCATTTTACAAGTCTCATTCAAGTGTAGAAGAAGGGTTATAGGAGCTTGCATCTTGTGGAGCTTCAAAGGAGCCTTGTTCTTGCTCTTTCCATCATCTTTTCTCATCATCTTTTTACTAGATTCTACCCTAGCCTTGTGCTAGTAGTAAGTTCTTTGTTACACCCTTGTTCATCTTGTATCATGGTTAAAAGTTGTAGTAAAATGCTTATGTTAAACACTAAAGTAACAAGAACCAAGAAGATGAACATAAAGCTTTATTAAAGATGAAACATGATGTAATAATGATAGTATGAAGTTGTTTTGATATGTTGCTGATTATTTGCTGATTACTTGTTAATGTTAAATGTCGTTATTGATCGCTAAACATGTTAACGGAACCAATATAACACACTTTAGAATGTTAAAAAGCTGAAACAGGATGGCTGTTTAGTGATTACAGCCAACTTCAGTTGGCTGTAACTGGACCTTAATAAAGCAGAAAATGTATTTTCTGAAGTCTAGAATTATGTATTATGAAATACGGTTCTAATGGCACTGGAATCATAATTTTTGGACTTCGTTTACTATTTTTAAAGACCCTTTTTGTAACAGCAACTAAAGCTAAGTTTTTACTGCAGTAAATTGGCGAAATGTTTTTAGTCATAACTTGAGTTCTGTGTAGAATTAACTCATGAAATTTGTACTGTAGATGACCACTGATGTATTTGTAATTATCCCACTGGAATTTCGTAAATCGAACTTACGATGAATTACAGTCCGGAAAATGAATTTTTATAAAATATTGGTGATGAATTGGATCCCGAGATTTTTACACAATAATATTTGGATCGTTTAAGACCTTCTGTAAAACGTTGGGAATTTTTGAAACATGTTAACCATTTTATTAAAATCCCCGAAAACAGCCCGGTTTTGAAGAGTAAAGCTGAAACGACATAAGTAGTGATTTGCGTGTCTAAATGTCGGGTAGGTTATCTGAGAATGATCTAACATGTTATATGTGTTATGTGCAATATCGTATGTTTGTTTATGAGTGGGGAATGGATGGGAAGTTTATATGGGCATGAACCGTTAAAGTGATGCATGTTATGTGATAGATACGTGTAGGAACTTTGTGCTCTATTTGAAGTCACAAATAAACTAAGTGGTAATCATACTAGGACGTGATTGACCGACCTTGACTGTTAGCTATTTTTGAGAGTCAAACCGAGCAACCGAGGTGAGTTCACACCCTTACTAAGGCATGGGATTCCCGGTGGTTGGGAATGGGATTAAATAGCAAAGACGGAACTTGTACTTTCACCACTACTAGACTACTTACCTCCGTCCTCGGATTGGGAAGAACGCCAGCGCTAAACCTATGTATTCTTATACGTACCTCCGTCCTCGGATTGGGAAGGACGCCAGCGCTAAACCTACGTACTCACTACGTACCACTGTCCTCGGATTGGGAAGGGCACCAGCGCTAAACCTACGTACTCACTACGTACCACTGTCCTCGGATTGGGAAGGACACCAGCGCTAAACCTACATATTTAATATGTACCTCTGTCCTCGGATTGGGAAGGACACATATAAATATATACATCTAGTCTAGTGGTTTACAACATGGGGTAGCCCCCGCCGTTTATGGTTTGGGAAAAATAAGGAAAGTTGATTTAACCTGCAATTGCAAACAAACTCATAGTTCTTGAAAACTACTTTATAACGAATACCTAGTGTGAACTCGCTCAACTTTGTTGTTGATTTGTTGTTACATGCCTTGCAGGTCGTTAGGTACTTATGGAGCTTGCGCGAGGAGGAGGTCGTTGTGGGATATGGACTATTATGTCCCGTGCCTAATAAATAAACTTTATGAACTTATGGAACTTATGATTGGTTGTTAAACTTATGAACTATAAACTTATGTTTTGAACTTACGTTTTACGCTTCCGCTGTTAACTTAAAATCGGTTACTCTCTTTTGGTCACCAATTGTATTGTGGTTGGTTCTATTTACTTAGTTATGTTGTTCAATATGATTGGTGGCTCGATCCTGGTCATGACACGCCTCCAAGCGGTGATACCCCGCATGGTGGATTTTGGGGGTGTGACAGTAATACACTAAACGTAACATGCACCGAAAGACGAAACATAAGTAACATGGACGAAACATGGTTGATACGACACTGGTACTTCCTATATATAAGTGTTTCTGACATGTTACCAACTTTCGTACCACGTGCCATGCGAAATCTAGTGTTTGTAGACCGGTGTTGAGAATGTGAACACTAAGCTATGAGAAACTACTTGTGTAATCTATGTGTACTCTAGTGCGTATGTGTTGTATTGAGCAGCAAAATACGAAACGTAGCCTAGCACCGAGGACGAGGCGGACGTGACATTGTCACACCCCAACCGATGACAGAAACATCGGGGCGCGGCACTGAGCGAAACAGATTATCAAGAGAAATTCCATAACAACTAAATTACCGGATAGTTAATATTATGTCCCATACCATAACCCATCAAGTAACAAATTATTACAGACATAGATATCTCAAAACAAAAACATGTTCCGACAACTCATATTTAAATAAATAAATTGTCTTTGTTTGTTTCTAGACTCTCATTCCTACTAAATTCCACAAAGCAGGTAAGCACAGCTTCCTATGCAATCAAACACCTGTCAAATACGTTAAAAATAGAGGTCAATACACATAGTGTAAAGGTGAGCATACCAGTTTAATAGATATAATAGAGTTCGAAAGCGTTTACGCATAACCAGCATGTAACATGTATAGTGCGAAGCTAGTAGGTTATCGACAATGAACTATGCACAGACTAGACTGCGAGTTGTAGAATGCGCAACACATATTTCCACTATGACACGTGAAGATGTAACCTTAACAACCCCTATCCACGACAGGTGCTGAGTCCAAACAAATAGTACTATCGTTGCTAAGGCGTCAGGCAACAATCACTGTGTTAACATAACATACAAGCATTCATCGAGTAACACGTATCATGCAATAACGGTCAGAGTATAAATAGTGTTTGCGTTGTGTGTCGATGTGATTTAGATTAAGTAACGTATGTAACACCCAAAAGTGCGTAAAGCAAAAAGGGATCGAGTATACTCACAGCGATGGAAATGGATTGAAGGGAGCGCTAGAGTGATTAGCCTGAATAGTTAATCATAGCATAAGCGAATAGCGGTGCGTAAATCGGTGAAAAGTCCAAGTGTCGAACGGTAATCCGATCGGATGGCCATTCGGTCAGATTGACATTCATTTGGTAAGGATGTGTTTGTGTATGATGGCTTTGAAGTTTTCGTTGTAGCATTTTGAAAATAGAGAAGTATCTCTACTCTTCAGGTCGATCGATCGAACGGTCGTTCGATCGGATGGTGATCCGATTGCGAAACTTCTCAGTTGAGAACAAGTTCACAGCAGGACGGTCACTCGATCGGATAGCAATCCGATCGGATGACAATCCGTTAGAACAGATTTTCCTTGAAAATTATGAAAGTGATTAAGTGTTGAGGCTCAAGTGCAATCCGATCGGATTGTAGTTCGATCGGATAGCAATCCGATCGGACGGCAATCCGTCCCAACGAACCCGATCGTCTTGAACTTGATTATTTGCTAAGTTTGAAAAGTTTTGCGGTTTGCTCGAGATGATATGACAACGTGTTAAACAACGGAAAACTCCATCAGACTCAGACTATCCGATCGAACAGGAATCACCCCAATCCGATCAGTTAACTGTTCGTGACGGGTGGTTTCATGTTCAACCAGAAATCAGTTGTCTCGTTGATAGGATTCGGATCTCAAACCTGCACATCACTAGAGAAGAGTAGAAGGCATGAATGAGCTCCGATTCTATCGGTTTTGAGTGCATTGAGTGTAAAAGAGTTGAAAGAAAGTTAGAAACCATCTTTCAATCCTTTTAACTTTAAAATGTTTAGACCTATGCGAAATCGTTGTGAAATCATGTGGAAATCCTTTAGATCTGAGTTGTTCTTGATGGAATGAAGCCAAATATTGAAGTTCATAAGAACTTCATTATGACATCATCCTAAAACACCTCAAAACCATTGATTTCACGGTTAAAAGTTAAGATTCAAAGATGAAAATGATGAAGGAGTGCGTCTAGATCATAGAAGTACAAGATTTGAGATGAAAACTTACAAGAATCGCGAGAAATGGAGAGAAAAGAGGGCTTGAGTGAGCTGGTCGAGTGAGAGAGCTGTCACATCACTTGTGATGTGACATGAGGGGTATTTATAGGTTGCAAAAAATAGAAAGGGGGAGAAAAGGTCGGATGGTGCACCGATCGGATGGCGCCTTGATCGGATGGCCGTTCGATCGGTTGGCCATTCGATCCAAGTGTCCGTCGAGTTGAGTTTTGGCGTTTCGTTTTGCGTGTTGAGCGTTGCGATGCGATTCGAGTGAGCGATGCGATAGTACTAACCATTAGTTACACAAATAACCTAACCACTATATCTAACATACAATCACTATAAATAACTTGCGTTTAGCGTTTGCGATTAGATTGCTATTGCGATAGAATTGCGAATGCGATAGCGATTAATACCTTAACATAAACATTACATGCACAAGTAACACATAATGGCACACACACGTAAAACAATATCCAGAACACATAATTCGAGTTGCGATGCGATAGCGATGCGATTAGCGAAAAGTCGATTAAAGGTAAACATCGTTTAAACCTCGATTATTGCTAGATACTCCACATAATACAACTAAAGCACTTAAATAAAAGAATTCGATTACAAGTCGTTAACGTACAATCAATAGTTAAGCAAGGAGTGACAGATCGCAATTAGCAATATTTTCTTCCTTTGACTTTGACTTGTACTTTGACTTTCCAAAAAGCGGGTTGTTACAACCTCCCCTACTTTAGGAAATTTCGTACTGAAATTTAAGAAGTAGGCGTAACAAACAGTTGCGGGTACTTCGCCTTCATGTCACTTTCGAGTTCCCAGGTGAACACAGCGCCGCGTTTGCCTTCCCAGCGAACCTTCACAATGGGAATGCGTGAGCGTCTGAGCACCTTGGTTTCTCGTCCCATGATCTCGACAGGCTTTTCCACGAAGTGTAATGTTTCATCCACTTGTAAATCTTCGAGAGGGACATGTAATTCTTGATCGGCCAAGCACTTTCTGAGGTTCAAAACGTGGAAAGTCGGGTAGACATTACTAAGTTCCTCTGGTAGTTCAAGTTTGTAGGCCACTTTTCCAATCCTTTCCAGAATTTTAAAGGGTCCAACATATCGAGGCGCGAGCTTTCCTTTCTTGCCGAATTTGATCACCCCCTTCCAAGGTGCAACCTTTAGGAGTACGTGATCGCCAACGTCAAATTCAAGGGGCTTGCGGCGTCTATCGGCGTAACTTTTCTGACGACTCCGAGCTTTCAGCATATTGTCTCGAATTTGGAGGATTTTGTCAGTCGTTTCTTGTAACAGCTCAGGCCCGGTAATTTGCGAGTCTCCGATCTCGTGCCATACAATAGGCCATCGACATTTTCTTCCGTATAATGCCTCAAATGGTGCCATTTGGATGCTAGAATGATAATTGTTATTGTACAAGAATTCAACCAAAGGTAAGTGCACGTCCCAATTTCCACCGAAATCTATGACACACGAGCGAAGCATATCTTCAAGGGTGTGAATCGTTCTTTCAGTCTGACCGTCGGTTTGGGGATGGAAAGCGGTACTTAGATTAAGAGTAGTACCGAGAGCAGATTGAAACATTTCCCAAAGACGTGAGGTAAACCGACCATCGCGGTTAGAGATGATGTCACGAGGCGTCCCGTGTCGACAGATGATCTCGTCGGTGTAGATTCGGGCTAATTTTTCTACCTTAAAGTCTTCTCGTATCGGTAAAAAATGAGCTGATTTAGTCAAACGGTCAACGACAACCCAAATGCTGTCGTGACCTGACATCGTGCGCGTAAGTTTAGTTATAAAGTCCATAGCTATACTCTCCCATTTCCACATCGGGATCTCGGGTTGTACGAGTAAGCCAGAGGGTCTTTGCTACTCAGCCTTAACCTTGGAACAAGTCAGGCACTTCGAAACATAGATAGCGATATCCTTCTTCATGCCCGGCCACCAGTACTTGTAGCGCATGTCCTGGTACATCTTGTCAGCACCGGGATGAATAGAATACCGAGATTTGTGGGCTTCGTCCATCAGAAGTTGTGGAAAATTCGTACGCTTGAGAATCCAAATTCGGTCCAAATAATGAAAGATACCATTCGATTTATTCTCGAGTTGGGCGCCATCGTTTAGAATCCTTTCCTTCTTCAAAGTACGTTCGGTAAAACAAGCATGCTGAGCGTCGCGGATGAGAGCTTCGAGATTAAACTGGGCTTGAACATTACGAGCGCTATGCAAATAGCTTCGTCGACTGAGAGCATCGGCAACGACGTTTGCTTTGCCTGGATGGTAACGGATCTCACAGTCGTAATCATTGAGGAGTTCTACCCACCGGCGTTGACGCATATTCAGCTCCTTTTGGTCAAAGATGTGTTGTAGGCTCCTATGATCGGTGAAGATCATACACTTGGTACCGTATAGGTAGTGTCGCCAAATCTTTAACGCAAAAATAATTGCGCCAAGCTCGAGGTCGTGTGTGGTATAGTTCTTCTCATGGATCTTGAGTTGTCGAGAGGCGTACATGATAACCTTATCCCGTTGCATGAGAACACAACCAAGACCAGGGTTTGAGGCATCGCAGTAAACTACGAAATCGTCATTTCCGTCGAGCAGTGAGAGCACGGGAGCATTGCAAAGCATAGCCTTGAGAGTTTGAAAGGCTTCCTCCTGTTTAGTTCCCCAAACAAAAGGTTTGTCCTTATGCGTAAGAGAGGTAAGCGGCACAACGATTTTAGAGAAACCTTCGATAAATCGGCGATAATAGCCCGCTAGTCCAAGAAAAGAGCGGACTTCAGATGGGTTCTTGGGTGTAACCCAACTCTTAATGGCTTTGATCTTCGTGGGGTCGACGTGAATACCTTGACTATTAACAATATGACCCAGGAATTGGACCTCCTCCAGCAAAAATTCACACTTGGAGAACTTGGCATAGAGACGGTTTCCCTGGAGTAGTTCAAGAACCAAACGTAGATGCTGCGAGTGTTCGGCTTTTGACTTGGAATAGATCAGGATATCATTGATGAACACGATGACGAAGCGGTCAAGAAAGGGTTTGCACACTCGATTCATTAGGTCCATGAAAACTACGGGAGTGTTAGTCAAACCAAAAGGCATGACAACAAACTCGTAATGACCATAGCGGGTTAGAAAAGCAGTTTTTGGTATATCCTCCTCTTGAATGCGTAATTGGTGATAGCCTGAGAGTAGATCGATCTTTGAAAAACATGTAGCACCTTGTAACTGATCAAACAAATCATTGATTCGAGGCAAGGGATAGCGATTCTTGATCGTCAGCTTATTCAACTCCCCATAGTCGATGCACATCCGGAACGATCCATCCTTCTTTTTTATGAAAAGGACAGGCGCGCCCCATGGAGAGGTGCTAGGGCGAATAAATACTTTATCAAGGAGCTCCTGGAGCTGACTCGAGAGTTCGCGCATTTCGGAAGGGGTGAGACGATAAGGCGCTTTAGCAACAGGGTTTGCTCCAGGAATGAGGTCAATTCGGAAGTCGATATCACGAGCGGGAGGTAAACCAGGTAAATCATCTGGGAAAACGTTGGGGAATTCACAAACAACGGGAACGTCTTTCACTCCTGTGTTTCCTTTCTTTTCCTTCTCTGCTACTACAATGTTAGCCAAGAAAGCCATGTATTCCTTGCGGAGATACTTGCTAGCTTGGACACATGACATGAGTTTGAGACCTTTCGAAGGAGTTTCGCCATAAACACAAAGTTGATCACCATTAGCGAGCGAGATTCGAATCATCTTTTTGAAGCAAACAACTTCAGCACGATTTTCGCGAAGAAAATCCATGCCTACTATGATGTCAAAACTACCGAGCTGCATCGGAATAAGGTCGATAAGGAAGACGTGATTGTTGAGTTCAAGCGTACAATCACGTAGAACAGAATTGACAGCGACGGTTCTTCCGGTGGCAACTTCAACATCGAACGTCGAGGGGAGATGGGCGCGCTTACGATCAAGAAGCTTTTCGAATTCAAACGATACAAATCAGTTATCTGCTCCAGTATCAAACAAACACGAAGCATATATACCATTCACAAGGAACATACCATTGACCACATTGTTGTCTGCTTGAGCCTGGCGGGCATTGATGTTGAAAGCACATCCGCGGGCTGCTGGCTGTTGCTACTGAGGCTGCTGCTGGGGCTGCTACTGTTGTGGCTCTTGCTTCACCACTCGATTGGGGCACATGTTTGCGAAGTGGTTGGGATCACCACACACAAAGCAAGCTCTAGCATGGATCGCGGGCGCAGGAGCCGCTTGTTGGCCTTGAGGAGCAGGAAGTAGAGCTTGTTAAGCAGGAGCTTGACCTTGAGTTGGAGCTGGAGCTTGACGTGGACCTGTACGGCAGTTTGTGGTGAAGTGGCCGTACATATTGCAATGAACACAGAACCGTCATGCGATACCCACCGGGTGATGATAAGTACAAGTAGGGCAAAGCGGGTGTGGCCCAGTGTATTCACGCTTGGCGGGCGGTGCATTGACCACAGGTGCCGCTACTTGGCGGTGTTGAGATTGCGGTTGGGCAGGTATTGTTTGGAGCAGGGCAGCGGTAACTGCACAGTTCTTGTTGCTGGAACTACTGTTGTTCTTCCTCTTGCGGGGTGAGAGCTTTGAAGATTGCGGTGCGGCGGTGGTTTCAGCGGTTGAAGCAGCGGTAACTTGGTGCAGGTTCTTGGAGGCCTTGTCGAAATAACTAGCCCTGACTCGCTTATCGTTGATCTAAGCTGCGAGCAGGTAGGTTTCCTCAATTGTTGTCGTCTTTGCATCCTGAATAAAGTCTGCAACGCAATCTGGAAGAGCACGGATATACTTCTTGATTGTAATATCAGGGGTAGTGACTTGACTAGGGCAGATAATACTCAACTGCTTAAAGCGAGTAGTTAAACTAGCGTTATCTCCGCCATCCTGCTTAATGTGCCAGAATTCATCCTCAAGCTTTTGGAGTTCATGGGGAGGGCAGAACTCTTGCATCATGATGTTCTTCAACTCGTCCCACGACAATCCGAAAGCTGCATCGTTTCCTCTTTTGTTCCTCTCGGTCGTCCACCAATCAAGAGCGCGGGATTGGAAGAGGCCGGTAGCATTGACAGTGCGTAGATTTTCTGGACAGCCACTCTGGCGCAGGGTGACTTCGATAGAATCAAACCATTGAAACATGGCCGTAGGACCATCCTCGCTGGTAAATTCCTTTGGACCGCAGGCTTTGAACTGCTTGAAGCTAAAAGCGGCCTTAGGAGTATCGGTCCTGGACTCCTCTGAAGATTTGCTAGCATTCTTATTCAGCTCACTGACGATTTGTGGGATGACTTTCGCCATTTTCTTAGAGACGAGAGCGGCGATGCGTTTGTCATCATGGTTTCGGCGAGCTGCTCGTCAATGGAATGATCCAAACGACGACATTGTCTGTAACAGACATCGCCATAGGACTCAAACACAATTTCGATTAATCCTAGTATAGACTAGTGATTCACCATAAAGCTCAGGAACACATCCATTCACAAAATCACTTAGGCACGTAAACACAGAATCACATAAGCACATAAGCACGTATTCCACGTAAGCACAGTATCACATAGGCACATAATCTAACCTAAACACATATTTTGCACGTATTCACCTATCTTTCACAGCAGCGTATAGCGGTTAAGTATAGCGATTGCGATTAGTGAGCAGCGATTGCGAATAAAGACCAACGTTTTGTTGGTGTGGTGTGGATTGTGTGTGGTTTGGCGGAGCGAGAAACGTGGAATCGAAACCATTAGTACCACCGTACTGTTTATCTCAAAACGCCAACAAATAAACACATAAAACACATAGATGTCACATAAAATCAATCATAAAAGCGATAAATTATAGAGCTAGCGGCTGCGAAATCCAGAATCAAACACATAAAATCGAAGAGAGATTGTCTTGGTTAGATATACGTAGACTACCCAAAGTAATTCGACTATTCACAAGGACCTTAAGTGCGCACTTTAGCCTTATGGACTGTGCTCTCGCTTCAATTTGAGCGATTGGCACTCATCCTTCTAGTTACAGCGTGACCCAAGTCGTTGGAGTTGGTCGAGACTTTGGTGAGAGTTCTGCAAAAACCAAAAGTATAGAGCGGAACGAGTCATCAAGGTTCGGGTTTCACCCCTGTTTTAATGACCACTTCCCTGTTGGCACGATAAAATCACGAGATAGATATGGAGATTTGCGTCGAAGTATGGATTTCACTCCTAATTCACCCGTTCTCGATCAAATCACCCGTTCTTTCTGTTTCCACACCTAGTCTCGATCAAATCACCCGTTCTTTCTGTAAATAGTGTGCGGTGCTAGCCTTAGGAAAGGCTATGTGATCCTGCGCGAAACTGTAGTATGCGATGTTCATGCAAGGGCGTAGTGTACAACGAGTTCGAGCGAGAAATAGCGAGTAAGCTCGTGCAAAACCCACACTGGTTATGCACAAGTCGGTCTGTTGGTACTTAGACTATAGACTAGGTCGTTTCTAAGACATCGACCCGGACTAGGTCGAGTCTTGCCTAATTCCCTATAGTTATGGCTCTGATACCAATCTGTCACACCCCAACCGATGACGGAAACATCGGGGCGCGGCACTGGGAGAAACAGATTGTCAAGAGAAATTCCATAACAACTAAATTACCAGATATTTAATATTATGTCCCATACCATAACCCATCAAGTAACTAATTGTTACAGACATAGATATCTCAAAACAAAAACATGTTCCGACAACTCAGATTTAAATAAATAAATTGTCATTGTTTGTTTCTAGACTCTCATTCCTACTAGATTCCACAAAGCAGGTAAGCACAACTTCCTACGCAATCAAACACCTGTCACATACGTTAAAAATAGAGGTCAATACACATAGTGTAAAGGTGAGCATACAAGTTTAATAGATATAATAGAGTTCGAAAGCGTTTACGCATAACCAGTGGTTAAGGATGAGCAAAATGAACCCGGACCCGGTACCGAACCGGGTACCTTTTCGGTACCGATTCGGTACCGACTTTTGACATTTTCGGTACCGGTTTGGTACCGGTCCGGTACGGTACCGGTTCGGTACCGGTATTTACCGATTTCTACCCTCAAATACCGGTACCGTACCGGTACCGAACCATACCATACCGGGTATATTCGGTACCGGTACCCACTTTTGTGGATTTTCGGTACCGGTACTTTCGGTTCCGGTACCGGTCGGTACCGAGCTCATCCCTAATAACCAGCATGTAACATGTATAGTGCGAAGCTAGTAGGTTATCGACAATGAAATATGCACAGACTAGACTGCGAGTTGTAGAATGCGCAACACATATCACCACTGTGACACGTGAAGATGTAACCTTAACAACCCATGTCCACGACAGGTGCTGAGTCCAAACAAATAGTATTATCATTGCTAAGGCGTCAGACAACAATCACTGTGTTAACATAACATACAAGCATTCATCGAGTAACACGTATCATGCAATAACGGTCAGCGTATAAATAGTGTTTGCGTTGTGTGTCGTTGTGATTTAGATTAAGTAACGTAAGTGCGTAAAGCAAAAAGGGATCGAGTATACTCACAGCGATGGAAATGGATTGAAGGGAGTGCTAGACTGATTAGCCTGACAGTTAATGATAGCATAAGCGAATAGCGGTGCGTAAATCGGTGAAAAATCCAAGTGTCGAACGGTAATCCGATCGGATGGTCATTCGATCGGATGTCAATCCGTTCCGATGGTCATCCGATCAGATGGCCATTCGGTCGGATTGACATTCGTTTGGTAAGGATGTGTTTGTGTATGATGGCTTTGAAGTTTTCGTTGTAGCATTTTGAAAATAGAGAAGTATCTCTACCCTTCAGGTCGATCGATCGAATGGTCGTTCGATCGGATGGTGATCCGATTGGCGAGGCTTCTCAGTTGAGAACAAGTTCACAGCAGGACGGTCACTCGATCGGATAGCAATCCGATCGGATGGCAATCCGTTAGAACTAATGTTCCTTGAAAATTATGAAAGTGATTAAGTGTTGGGGCTCAAGTGCAATCCGATCGGATTGTAGTTCGATCGGATGGCAATCCGATTGGACGGAAATCTATCCCAACGAACCCGATCATCTTGAACTTGATTATTTGCTAAGTTTGAAAAGTTTTGCGGTTTGCTCGAGATGGTATGACAACGTGTTAAACAACGGAAAACTCCATCAGATTCAGACTATCTGATCGAACGGGAATCACCCCAATCCGGTCAGTTAACTGTTCGTGATGGGTGGTTTCATGTTCAACCAGAAATCATTTGTCTCGTTGATAGGATTCGGATCTCAAACTGGCACATCACTAGAGAAGAGTAGAAGGCATGAATGAGCTCCAATTCTATCGGTTTTGAGTGCATTGAGTGTAAAAGAGTTGAGAGAAAGTTAGAAACCATCTTTCAATCCTTTTAACTTGAAAATGTTTAGACCTATGCGAAATCGTTGTGAAATCATGTGGAAATCCTTCAGATCTGAGTTGTTCTTGGTGGAATGAAGCCAAATCTTGAAGTTATAAGAACTTCATGATGACATCATCCTAAATGTGACAACCCGTGATTTACGGCTCTTAATTACGTAATTAACAGATGATTAACGCGACAATAAATAATGTTTACGGCGCAAATTAACTTAATTAGGCCCTTAGAGAGCCCAGGAACGTTTATTTGATTATACAGTGCGCGTGTGGTGATTTACCGAAGATCTGCTGAATATTACGCGACAACGGACTGATACCGTACAAAATACTGACGACACTGACAAATATGGATGTTACACGAATATTTTATGCTATTGGAGCATGGGTTGCGATATCGGGTCTCGTAGATATTACGGCCCGCTTGCACATAAGACGGGCTTGTGGGCCCTGGGCCCAAGCCCAAAGCACACAAGCCTAAACCTGCATTTAATAAATTAAATCTTATAAAATCTTTGTGAAATCTCTTCTAGCTTTAGAGAATCCTACAAGATCTGCAAATCACAAAATCTCTACAAAAATTTCAATAAGATCTTTACAAAAGATCTTAACTCTAAGGTTGGAATGAATGACCTGAAGGTAAAACAAATAACCAAAAGAAATTTTAGTCCTCAAATCTCTATAAAGGGTCCCCTTTGTCTAATTGTCTGCGTATCAACCTACACACACCTAAAGTTCATCTCTCTCTTTTCTATTATATGCATATACACACAAACAATACAAATGTGAAGACCCCATCTTCAACACCACCTCTCGATCCCCTCCATTCCCTCTCCGATGAAACAACCGGCAAGGAGCAAGTGGCTCCGACCACAGACGACAGCCCCCCCTCTTCTTCGATCAGCAACGGACCACCACCAATGTCGGGTGGTGGTGAACGGCGGCCAGACGGCAGAGAGAGAGAGAGAGAGAGAGCCCGGGATGAGGAGAGAGGGAGACCGAGAAGGGAGAGAGAGAGAAAGGAACGGTGCGATGCCGTTTTCCGGCGACAAACCCGTCGTCGGCAGTGGAGCACAACAGCAGCAGCAGCAGCGGCGGCAGCGGTGGTAGACATCTCGGACCGGCAGTCGACATCTCAGTCCGACGGTTTGTCTCACGGACTGGTGGTTCGTGTCTCGGTCCGACGGTCTGTAACTTGGACCGGCGGTTCTTATCATTACCCGACAGATTTTCGGTAAATACCCCCCCCCCCATTCCTTTTCTCCGTTGTTTTACTTCCGGATAATGATGGAATATTGCTGTTTGTTATGATGATGATGGTGGCGGCGGAATGAAGGTGGTCCGACAGGTGGCTCGGTTCCATTTCAGACTTGGGTTCGGGTCATGGCTCGAGGCTTGACTCTGATTTGATTTATGGTTTAAGCTTTTCGGGTCAGATTATGGTGCGGGTTCGAGTTTTGGTTCAGCTCATCCGGCTCAGTCAACAGGAAGGTCCGGGTCAGTTTTGTATACGATTCAGTCAACTCAGCGAGTCAACTCAGTTGACTCGGTTAACTCAGCAAGTTGACTCGGTCAACTCAACCGAGTCAACTCGGGCAACAGCAGCGAGTCAGCTCAGATGGTTCGGTTCGGGTCAAGCGGTTCGTTCAGACGGCTCAGTTCGGTTTCAGTTGACTCGGTCAAACCGAGTCAACTCAGTCAACTCAGCAAGTTGACTCGGTCAGCTCGACTTTCGACTTGAAGAAGTGGTAAAGATTTTACGGCACAATACCTTTCATTATTTTTATAATCTTATTTATTTCGTGAACGAGCTCGAACCGAACGATTAAAGTATAGCTTACATTGCGATATATTTGACAAATACATATCTTATGAATGCATATTGATTGAAATTTTGAAAAATAACGACACTTTAGTTGTCGGGGCCGTCCAAAAACAGAGGAAACTCTGCCCGTTTTTCGAGAAAAACCCTTAAACACGACACGTATTATATTTCAAAAACGACGCTTAAAGGAATTCGATTTTATAATACTTCAAACCTTGATAATCCCAAACGCTTTTACAAATAAATATAATGTTATATTTATTTCGAACGTCGTCAACTCGTATACTTTTGCAAAATAAATATAGTTATATATTTATTTTAGATGTCGTACAACGCGAAATCTTCTACAAAAATAAATATGGTTTATATTTATTTTCAAACATAACAACTCGACGATTTCTTTATAAAATAAATATAACTCTTCATATTTATTTTATACGCCTAAACGGCACATACGTATATTTTGTCAAAGATCATACGAAACGCGATATATAATACGAGTTGGTTATATGATATTTTCATACAAATAATCTTTTTGTACACGTACGACTACTCGAGACGGCTAACACACTTACGACGATATATTTATATTTTTATAAATATTTATTCATTTTAAGTCTCTCGGAAACTAAGTCTCTTTTTCAAGACTTATTATATTGCTAATGACACTAAACGAGACTTAACTCATATAACTTAATCGTTTCTATTAAGTTAGCAACTTATCGTTGAATCGTTCGATTAACGATTCGGTAGAGCTCGATGACACGTAGTTTAGATACTGCGTTTATTTAGAAACTTATTAGATATTCCGTGTTAGGAATATTGTAGAATGCACGCTAGCGAGTCTCATCTTGGAAACGACATCACGAAGTCGTAATTAGCTCGCTTGGCACAAGAATGTTCAGGTGAGTTCATAACCCCACTTTTACGGCTTTACATTTTTATAAATGTTTTCGGGGTGGAAAGACATGCACGTTTTGCAAAAGCAAACAAAGTTTAGAACAAATGCAAAACTCGTATTTCTAAATCATATTACGAAGGGATTTCGAGGAACTCAAATGATTTACGAAAGGTTTAT
This sequence comes from Helianthus tuberosus, assembly GCA_030545235.1. NCBI lineage: Eukaryota > Viridiplantae > Streptophyta > Magnoliopsida > Asterales > Asteraceae > Helianthus > Helianthus tuberosus. The sequence goes on along the minus strand of JARYGA010047880.1, from coordinate 12,153 downwards.
ACTAAACATACCGGTTTTTACAAAACAAATGAGTATTATCAAAATGTGAATGATTTTCATGACTAAGGACGGATCAATTGGTGATAATATATATAGAATGAGGAGCCAGCCTTTGTGGCTGGGGAGGATCAGCCTTAGTGGCTGGGGAGGATCAGTCATAGAGACTGGGGTAAAGTACATGTACAATGATTACAGACTTTTTTATACACGGTATGGTTAGCGTAAGGAGGTGTATTATTCCGATCATGTGAGTGGGTAGGCGGAAACTTGAGGCCATTAATCCTCAGGGTAGGACCGAGGGACAGGAGCGGTAGATCTATCTGGGTGTAGCGAGCCCAGCCCCTAGGCCAAACAGAACGGACCTCGGGGTGACTTTGTGCCCGACGCATAAATCTGCTAGGTTTGAGTCTTCCTACTTGCACTTCACACATGCCATTGGCCTTGCAAACCATTGGTGATCACAAGTCCCCTTATTTGCTACATACCAGGAACTTTATACTTACGAAACATACTTGTTCATACAAATTAAATACCATGTTTTATACAAAATTTAAGGCATAGGATTATGCGGGTCAAAGTCAGGGTGGGCACTGATGATTATACGAACATTACAAAAACATGGTTTTATGAACATAACGTGTTACAAACACAACGTTTCCATATAACTTTGCAAGAAAATGGTTTTTAAATTCATTTTCTCAATACTACTTCAAAAACCGGTTATTCCAAAGATTTATTCCAAAGATTTATTTCAAATCTTTCACAACTCAAAGGATTTATCTCAGACCTTTCACAACTCAAAAGATTTATTTCAAATCTTTTACAAACAAACTATGAACTCGCTCAACTTTATGTTGATTTTTCTCGCATGTTCTTTCTCAGGTTGCATTTCTAAGACAAGGCACGGTTGGAATAGGAGAACCATTGGAGACTCGAGTACTTAGCGGGCGTTCAGTTTCTAGAAGCCTTTGCTTATTTGCTTCCGCTGTGCAATGAAGATACCAGTCCAGTCACGCCAAGCTCTGATAATTTCGGGGTGTGACAGATTGGTATCAGAGCTATAGGTTACAGCGAATTAGGTTCCTGTTGTGATACCTAGGCTCTAACCTCATTTTCCTCTGGGAACTTAGGCTATTAAGATGTTGAATACATACAGAACGCCCAGTACTCAAATATGGTCTCCAACCGTTGCCGACAAGCAAACAGTCAAAATTTTGTTTCCAAACAAATGTTGAGCACGTTTTACTAATTATAGGCTCGGTCTGGAGGATCGAGGCTCGGTCTAGGTGACCGAGGTAGTTGAGCACGTTGATTTATTATAGGCTCAGCCTGGAGGGCTGAGGCTCGGTCTGGAGGATCGAGGCTCGGTCTAGGTGACCGAGGTAGTTGGCTAGTGAGGCTAGGAAGAGTAGGCTCAGTCATGAAGGCTGAGGCTCGGTCAAGGGGACCGAGGCTCGATCTAAGAGGTCGAGGTGGAGGATAGGGCAGTCTTAAAGACTGGGAGAAATTGGCTAGTGAAACTAGGAGAATTACTTGATTGCTTATTGGTGACTAACATGCGCATTCGGTTATATGATTGATTATTTGTGCATGTGTTTATTAACGGTCATCACGTAGGAACCGCGAATATTAACTCGGGCACACGCTATTATCCATATTGTCTATGATATTTAACTTCCCGAGCAGGCAGCCTACGCATAACAAAACGCTAGCGCATGAGAATACATGGCACTCAAACTTTACGTCAACGGATGTCGGAGTACATCACATTCTACGCAGAACGTAACGCTAGTGCACAGGTATACGTGAACACATAAGCTATACATCAACGGAGGTTGAAATACGACACGTACGACTATCGAGGCGAGGCCTTTGAAAAGACACGATGGCGCAATTCAATGACGACGCTAGATTCCTGTCAGCAGGAGAACTAACAATCAGGAAACGACAACTTGTCACACGATCCTGCAACGACACGAATCACGCCAGGGAGAAGACGATTGTCTCCACATTTCCCCCCCCCCCCCCTATCTAACTAACGACGAATACGCTATGTTCGACATTCCATGGTAATGTCACCTAACAACCGTATATCACACGAAACCCCAGGTAAAGTCCTCAAATTTCTTTTATTGAAATTTCGAATTTCACATTTCGCAATTTACTGAGTAGATTTTCGTACCCCTACTCCTCTTAAGGGTCATGGTATCACGATCATTTCTTTACAAGTCACATACATGGTTGTTCGTTGTGACCATACCGAAAGTTTTCTTGTCGATACACATATCTATTGTCGGATTGCGCTAAAACCAAGTTCAATTGTTTGAACTTGCCCGTTACACTTATTCGATTCGAGACACCATATGATGTATTGGGAGCATCATATTCAAATCAATTTTTAACGAACACTTCATTTGTTCCGAGTCGTGGTAAACTTGTTTGGTATTCGACTCCATTAAATTGTTGATTTCGACACCTTGTGGTGGTGTTTTCACTTATTTGAACCTTGCGTTAAACTCGTTTACGTACCTTATGCACGGATTTAATTATTCATGTATTGATTCAGATTAAATCCGCTCTGAATTATCACATTACAACAGTCTTAACACAATTGTGTGTTAAGACAATGGTACACAAATTCATTTCATATTCCGGTGTACCTTATAACGGTTCTTTCAACATCGATCGAATGCTTTGCGACATCCATTGTTTCTTCACCTTCGATCGAAAACATTGTTTCATTGATGCTCCATTTTCAATTGAAAATCCTGTGATGTCATTTAAAACAAACTTTCAAGATTCACTTTATTGCGCTTTCATTTGACTTCAAACACGGTGAATTTGTTTGATCACCGCTATTATTGAATCCTTTGAATCATTACGACACCTTGCGGTGTCAGTACAAACTTGTAGCTTGTGCTAATTATGATTGAGCGTTTTATGCAAAACACAGGTGATACTTGTTCGATCACCTCTATTATTAAATGGTTTCATTCATTGCGACACCTTGTGGCGTCGGTATGACTTGCAGCTTGCGCTGATCACGATCGAACGTTTCATGCAAATTATTACATTTGAGATTGTTGATTCTAAGTTCATCCAGTGGATGTTATTGCTTCTAGAACTCATTTACACATTGTAAACGTTCATATGGAATTCGATTGGTCGAAGTTCCTGTTGGATCCCTGTTAACTTAGTCACATTAGTGACGATACCTATACGTCTCGTTTCCTTTGACATCAATTACTGAGACACATTTCTTTTAAACTGTTGGGATTCCTATTGTGAAGGAATGCCCTTGAATTCACATGATTCGAATAAGTCTTTTTCGGTTACGCGGTCATTCACTTGGTTATTATTCGGACTTACCTGCGAATAACACAATTCTGAGGGGATAACATAGACTAAATTTCGAGGACGAAATTTCTGTAACAGGGGGAGAATGTGACAACCCGTGATTTACGGCTCTTAATTACGTAATTAACAGACGATTAACGCGACAATAAATAATGTTTACGGCGCAAATTAACTTAATTAGGCCCTTAGAGAGCCCAGGAACGTTTATTTGATTATACAGTGCGCGTGTGGTGATTTACCGAAGATCTGCTGAATATTACGCGACAACGGACTGATACCGTACAAAATACTGACGACACTGACAAATATGGATGTTACACGAATATTTTATGCTATTGGAGCATGGGTTGCGATATCGGGTCTCGTAGATATTACGGCCCGCTTGCACATAAGACGGGCTTGTGGGCCCTGGGCCCAAGCCCAAAGCACACAAGCCTAAACCTGCATTTAATAAATTAAATCTTATAAAATCTTTGTGAAATCTCTTCTAGCTTTAGAGAATCCTACAAGATCTGCAAATCACAAAATCTCTACAAAAATTTCAATAAGATCTTTACAAAAGATCTTAACTCTAAGGTTGGAATGAATGACCTGAAGGTAAAACAAATAACCAAAAGAAATTTTAGTCCTCAAATCTCTATAAAGGGTCCCCTTTGTCTAATTGTCTGCGTATCAACCTACACACACCTAAAGTTCATCTCTCTCTTTTCTATTATATGCATATACACACAAACAATACAAATGTGAAGACCCCATCTTCAACACCACCTCTCGATCCCCTCCATTCCCTCTCCGATGAAACAACCGGCAAGGAGCAAGTGGCTCCGACCACAGACGACAGCCCCCCCTCTTCTTCGATCAGCAACGGACCACCACCAATGTCGGGTGGTGGTGAACGGCGGCCAGACGGCAGAGAGAGAGAGAGAGAGAGAGCCCGGGATGAGGAGAGAGGGAGACCGAGAAGGGAGAGAGAGAGAAAGGAACGGTGCGATGCCGTTTTCCGGCGACAAACCCGTCGTCGGCAGTGGAGCACAACAGCAGCAGCAGCAGCGGCGGCAGCGGTGGTAGACATCTCGGACCGGCAGTCGACATCTCAGTCCGACGGTTTGTCTCACGGACTGGTGGTTCGTGTCTCGGTCCGACGGTCTGTAACTTGGACCGGCGGTTCTTATCATTACCCGACAGATTTTCGGTAAATACCCCCCCCCCCCATTCCTTTTCTCCGTTGTTTTACTTCCGGATAATGATGGAATATTGCTGTTTGTTATGATGATGATGGTGGCGGCGGAATGAAGGTGGTCCGACAGGTGGCTCGGTTCCATTTCAGACTTGGGGTCGGGTCATGGCTCGAGGCTTGACTCTGATTTGATTTATGGTTTAAGCTTTTCGGGTCAGATTATGGTGCGGGTTCGAGTTTTGGTTCAGCTCATCCGGCTCAGTCAACAGGAAGGTCCGGGTCAGTTTTGTATACGATTCAGTCAACTCAGCGAGTCAACTCAGTTGACTCGGTTAACTCAGCAAGTTGACTCGGTCAACTCAACCGAGTCAACTCGGGCAACAGCAGCGAGTCAGCTCAGATGGTTCGGTTCGGGTCAAGCGGTTCGTTCAGACGGCTCAGTTCGGTTTCAGTTGACTCGGTCAAACCGAGTCAACTCAGTCAACTCAGCAAGTTGACTCGGTCAGCTCGACTTTCGACTTGAAGAAGTGGTAAAGATTTTACGGCACAATACCTTTCATTATTTTTATAATCTTATTTATTTCGTGAACGAGCTCGAACCGAACGATTAAAGTATAGCTTACATTGCGATATATTTGACAAATACATATCTTATGAATGCATATTGATTGAAATTTTGAAAAATAACGACACTTTAGTTGTCGGGGCCGTCCAAAAACAGAGGAAACTCTGCCCGTTTTTCGAGAAAAACCCTTAAACACGACACGTATTATATTTCAAAAACGACGCTTAAAGGAATTCGATTTTATAATACTTCAAACCTTGATAATCCCAAACGCTTTTACAAATAAATATAATGTTATATTTATTTCGAACGTCGTCAACTCGTATACTTTTGCAAAATAAATATAGTTATATATTTATTTTAGATGTCGTACAACGCGAAATCTTCTACAAAAATAAATATGGTTTATATTTATTTTCAAACATAACAACTCGACGATTTCTTTATAAAATAAATATAACTCTTCATATTTATTTTATACGCCTAAACGGCACATACGTATATTTTGTCAAAGATCATACGAAACGCGATATATAATACGAGTTGGTTATATGATATTTTCATACAAATAATCTTTTTGTACACGTACGACTACTCGAGACGGCTAACACACTTACGACGATATATTTATATTTTTATAAATATTTATTCATTTTAAGTCTCTCGGAAACTAAGTCTCTTTTTCAAGACTTATTATATTGCTAATGACACTAAACGAGACTTAACTCATATAACTTAATCGTTTCTATTAAGTTAGCAACTTATCGTTGAATCGTTCGATTAACGATTCGGTAGAGCTCGATGACACGTAGTTTAGATACTGCGTTTATTTAGAAACTTATTAGATATTCCGTGTTAGGAATATTGTAGAATGCACGCTAGCGAGTCTCATCTTGGAAACGACATCACGAAGTCGTAATTAGCTCGCTTGGCACAAGAATGTTCAGGTGAGTTCATAACCCCACTTTTACGGCTTTACATTTTTATAAATGTTTTCGGGGTGGAAAGACATGCACGTTTTGCAAAAGCAAACAAAGTTTAGAACAAATGCAAAACTCGTATTTCTAAATCATATTACGAAGGGATTTCGAGGAACTCAAATGATTTACGAAAGGTTTATACTAAACATACCGGTTTTTACAAAACAAATGAGTATTATCAAAATGTGAATGATTTTCATGACTAAGGACGGATCAATTGGTGATAATATATATAGAATGAGGAGCCAGCCTTTGTGGCTGGGGAGGATCAGCCTTAGTGGCTGGGGAGGATCAGTCATAGAGACTGGGGTAAAGTACATGTACAATGATTACAAACTTTTTTATACACGGTATGGTTAGCGTAAGGAGGTGTATTATTCCGATCATGTGAGTGGGTAGGCGGAAACTTGAGGCCATTAATCCTCAGGGTAGGACCGAGGGACAGGAGCGGTAGATCTATCTGGGTGTAGCGAGCCCAGCCCCTAGGCCAAACAGAACGGACCTCGGGGTGACTTTGTGCCCGACGCATAAATCTGCTAGGTTTGAGTCTTCCTACTTGCACTTCACACATGCCATTGGCCTTGCAAACCATTGGTGATCACAAGTCCCCTTATTTGCTACATACCAGGAACTTTATACTTACGAAACATACTTGTTCATACAAATTAAATACCATGTTTTATACAAAATTTAAGGCATAGGATTATGCGGGTCAAAGTCAGGGCGGGCATTGATGATTATACGAACATTACAAAAACATGGTTTTATGAACATAACGTGTTACAAACACAACGTTTCCATATAACTTTGCAAGAAAATGGTTTTTAAATTCATTTTCTCAATACTACTTCAAAAACCGGTTATTCCAAAGATTTATTTCAAATCTTTCACAACTCAAAGGATTTATCTCAGACCTTTCACAACTCAAAAGATTTATTTCAAATCTTTTACAAACAAACTATGAACTCGCTCAACTTTATGTTGATTTTTCTCGCATGTTCTTTCTCAGGTTGCATTTCTAAGACAAGGCACGGTTGGAATAGGAGAACCATTGGAGACTCGAGTACTTAGCGGGCGTTCAGTTTCTAGAAGCCTTTGCTTATTTGCTTCCGCTGTGCAATGAAGATACCAGTCCAGTCACGCCAAGCTCTGATAATTTCGGGGTGTGACACTAAAACACCTCAAATCCATTGTTTTCATGATTAAAAGTTAAGATTCAAAGATGAAAATGATGAAGGAGTGCGTGTAGATCATAGAACTACAAGATTTGAGTTGAAAACTTACAAGAATCGCGAGAAATCGAGAGAAAAGAGGGCTTGAGCGAGCTGGTCGAGTGAGAGAGCTGTCACATGTGATGTGACAGGAGGGATATTTATAGGTTGCCAAAAATAGAAAGGGGGAGCAAAGGTCGGATGGTGCACCGATTGGATGGCGCCTCGATCGGATGGCAATCCGATCGGATGGCCGTTCGATCGGTTGGCCATTCGATCCAAGTGTCTGTCGAGTTGAGTTTTGGCGTTTCGTTTTGTGTGTTGAGCGTTGCGTTGCGTTGCGTTGCGATGCGATTCGAGTGAGCGATGCGATAGTACTAACCATTAGTTACACAAATAACCTAACCACTATATCTAACACACAGTCACTATAAATAACTTGCGTTTAGCGTTTGCAATTAGATTGCGATAGAATTGCGATAGCGATTAATACCTTAACATAAACATAACATGCACAATTAACACATAATAGCACACACACGTAAAACAATATCCAGAACACATAATTTGAGTTGCGATGCGATTAGCGATAAGTCGATTAACGATAAACATCGATTAAACCTCGATTATGACTAGATACTCCACTTAATACAACTAAAGCAATTAAATAAAAGAATTCGATTACAAGTCGTTAACGTACAATCAATAGTTAAGCAAGGAGTGACAGATCGCAATTAGCAATCTTTTCTTCCTTTGACTTTGACTTTGACTTGTACTTTGACTTTCCAAAAAGCGGGTTGTTACAGACATGTCCGAAACGTGGTGAATACGCCGCTGGTACTTACTATATATAAGTGTTTCTGGCATGTTACCGAACTTTCGTACCAGTGCTAAGTGAAATTCGTAGTTTTACTGGCTCGTGGTGGAGTTGTTGAAACTACTTGTTTAAGTTATGTGAGAATTTTGTGAGAACGATGGAATCTAATGTTATGATTGGCGAAACATGACACCAATAACGGGACGGACGTGGCATGATTGAAGCATGGTGGATACGCCGCTGGTACTTCCTATATATAAGTGCTTCCATCATGTTGCCAAACTTGCGTAGCACGTGCCATGTGTGAATTTGTTGTTTTGTGGACTATGGTGAGGATGTTGAACGCTAATCTATATGAGACTATGTGTTAATCTACGTGTGTGTGATAATGATGAAGTATCTGCTATGGTTGGCAAATGCGACACGAAACATGACACCTAATACGAGGCGGACGTGATGTGCCCGAAACGTGGTTGATACGCGGTTGGTACTTCCTATATATAAGCGTTTCTGACATGTCGCCGAACCTTCATACAACGTGCCATGCGAAGGTCCTGGGTTGCGGCCGAGAATCTTTTGGAATCTACGTGAAACTTATTGAAACTTGAGTCTTTATACAATCATGAGTGAATCTATATATTGTGAGACTTGTTGTCACACCCCGACCACGTGAGACAACGAAACGTGGCGGAAACATCGGGGAGTGTTGTAACAGAATTAATTGTTTCAAATCCATGGCAATTGAAGTTTTGTTTTATTAATCAAACATGAAAGTTTACATTGTTTTAAACAAGAACCAAAGAGTACATAACATAAATTAACTAGTTCTTGTCTCGTTTTAAGTCACTAAGGCACAGGTCCGCCTAAGTATGTCTTGATAAGTCCTATGCATCATCTCCTGAAAACACATGTGAAAATAGGTACGTCAGCATAAAAATGCCTGTGAGATACATAGGTTTTGAGAAAATAGGATTCATGACTTATGTTTGAGAAAATGTTTAGTCATGAACCTTGTAATTTGCTTTGTCTTGTAAATCATTTGAAAAACGATAAGATCAGATGATATGTATAAATAAGAGAATAATGTATGGTTAAATGGATAACCATGTAAAATGAGTTTGTATAAGATAAGTTGTTTGTAAAACAATGTCTTGTGAAAAGTATGTTATTTGTATAAAATGTTATATGTCTCAAATTGAAATGATTCAAATAACGCTACGATATGTAATACCATACAAACACTTATATATAGGAAGTACCAGCGGCGTATCCACCATGCTTATATCATATTACACACGCCTCGTTACTTAATCACTTACTCAAACCAAACTACCAAAGTAAAATGTTCATGTCTAATGTAAATCATGTAATGTGTATCCAAAATGTAAGCATGTGATGAATAACAAATGTACTAAGTATGCAACAAAAGACATACATAGCATAAAGTGTAATGTATAACAATGTACTAAGTACGCACACAATGGGCATACATAGCATAAAATGTAATGTAAAACAATGTACTAAGTACGCACACAATGGGCATACATAGCATGTAATGTAAGGCAATGTACTAAGTACGCACACAATGGGCATACATAGCATGTAATGTAAGGCAATGTACTAAGTACGCACACAATGGGCATACATAGCATGTAATGTAAGGCAATGTAGTAAGTACGCACACAATGGGCATACATAGCATAAAATGTAATGAAATCATGTACTATAAATGTACTAATGAACATAGCAGGTATATGATGTGAAAGCATGAAAGCATGAAAGTAACAAGTAGGCACATGTGTTTCACCCCAAAACGTTTGGAAAACAGTAAAAGAGGGGTCTATGTACTCACTTGAGATTGCTCAGAAGTCCTAAGATAACCACCAAGCAATGCTAGAGATCACGGAATCAAACGGCACCTAATATAGGTAACCATGTTAATAAACCGGACCTATATCGGAGGATCGGATAGAATGAGGGCTCGTAAACCAAATGAGTATGGGAACTCATGTAGTATGGTTTAACAAAGCCTATATACTAAATGAAACCTAGCCTAAGTGCTTCTGACCCATTACGACCCGTTTAGGTAGCTTATGTTACTTTAACGCGTCGTTTGCGTAAAACGCGTTCGGAATGCCTAACTAGTCCTATGACAAGTAAAATATGCCTTAACATATCTAATATTGTTACCAAATCAGTTTAGATACCAAAAGTTATGTTACATATGCTTAAAATGAATTTTGGCGTAAAAAGGGCATTTTGGTAATTTACCTAAGGCATATAAACTACCTATCATACAACTACTTAAACGAAGCGACCATAAGGTATAACCTCGGAAGGTTATTCCCTATATACTATGGTCACCTAATGTGTTTGGTCGGATCCTAATGATCTACCAAATGGGTCGGGTTCGAAGGTATAAGCGATTTATTAGATCGCTTACCCTTACGACCCTAGACAACGTGGTAATCAGTAGGCATAGTCACAAGGGACTATAACCATCGTGATTACGCTCACGTTGCGAAGTTCAAACGAACTTCGCATTGACCATAAACTGGTCAATGCAGAAAGTCAAACAAAGTTTGACTTTCGGACTCGAAAAGCAATAAAAGAACGAAGGAACACTTACAAAGGGTCCCCGAATGCTAATCTTGATTCAAGTAGCTCATGTATGAAACAAAGGTTTCAACTTCGAGCTTCTCAAATCAGATTCTTGTGAGGAATGAGTGAAAATGTGGTGGGTATTTATAGGAAATGGACCACCGTTAGGATCGTTTCTTGAATATCGTGCCTTGATCTCACCCGTACACTTGTCGGAATGTTATGGTAGCTCATTTTGCACCCACCACAAGTTATTGACAAGTGGCCTTGGCCTTTGGGGTGATTAAGGGCTAGAAACAGGCTGTTAAAAACAAGTTGCTGCATCTGACCCCTGCTTGCGCACCGTAACGTGTTTTGTGTTGAGGTGCGCAAGCACCTTGCAGACCAGAAAGTTTGATTTTTGGCAGTTTTGGTCCCTGTTGTGTAATAAGGCCATTTCCGACACGTTTAAGGCCCGTTAACCCCATTTCAAAGCTCTAAAATGAAGTTAAAGTATAGGGAACTTAAAATGTGCTCAAAAATATCTCGGATGTTGGTTCGTTTGGCCGTACAATCGCGATGTTCGCTTAATTACGACGGAATGCGCATAAGCGCGAAAAACGATCCAAATGACGCGACGAATGGATTTTTCTTATGCCAAACACTAAAATAAAATGTTTTAGTGCTTACATAAATTTTTGGATGTCCGGATGTATTCAGAACGTAAGTTATGCGCGAAAATGCAAACTTGTGCACTTTTTGACGCTTTTAGTCCCTGAATGACCCAAAAGTTTATTTTAGCACACCGAACACCTCAAAGCCTATTTCTAAGCTATGTAAAGGATATTTATGGTATGTTTAACTTATGGTCATGTTCCGGAATGTCTATTACAGTTCAAATTGGCATACTTTCGCAGTTTGTTAACTTTAGTCCCTGTAAGCGATTTAACTCGATTTTGCCATACCAAAGCCTTCAAAACTTATTTCTAAGTTATGTAAAGGTTATTTAAGGTATGTTAAGCCTATTTCACTATTCCGGAGTGTTCGTTGCATTAAACTGGTTATATCTACGCATCAGAGCGCGTATAACTCTCCAGAAAGCGATTTAAAGCTTGAAATCGAACAAGAGTTGATATGTGCAAACATTACACATATTTTTTACAAATCCCAAGTATGAAATACAATATTTCATTGGTTTGGCATTTGTTTGATGGTTGAAGTGACACAGGTGTCACAGTCTCCCCTACTTTATAAAATTTCGTCCCGAAATTTAGTTTTAGAGGAAACTTGTGAAGACAGCTGTGACGGTTTCGCTTTCAGACAAATCCATTGAACCCTTAAGTAAAACTCTGGGCCATGTTAGGATTCTTAGCGAAAATGTCAACCCTCAAAGTGAAGTCCTTGTAGTAACAAAACATGGAGTTTCGAACTATGGGCTGAAAAAAAATGTTTCTTATGAAGACTCG
>JARYGA010047879.1:0-40124 GCA_030545235.1 Helianthus tuberosus | reverse complement strand
TCTCTACGGTCTATATAGAGATATATTGGCTACCTGGTCGGGGGTTAAGGGAATGGTTTGGTAAGGTTCTTGCCTTGTTCAGTATATAGATCCTGCAAGGACCTGGGTCAAGCTTACTAGGACCTCCTTCAATACCCACTGGTATTGGATGGCGGGGGTGCGAATGGCTTGATCCCCTCATATGTAAACTACTATTAATACATTAACCTGGCTACTTGGGATTGTATCCCTGCTGACTCAAACCACTTAGACGAGGCTAACGTCACCTTTAAAAGAGGAGCCTACCACATTACGCATTAATAACTAAATTAATTATCTTTCAATAATCCAACCCTTTAGGATTGTATCATTGCGTCAAACTACTGGGTTGAGGGTAACGTCACCTTCAAAAGAGGGGCCTACTACTATAATTAAGATAATCTCTTAAAAAGTGCAAAAGTGCGGAAAGCATCAAAGGTTACACTAAAGGCGAGTCGGATCAAGTGATTCATCTTGTCTATCTGTTTTTATTTTATTTTTATTTTCAGCATTTTTAGTTTTTATTTTAGTGTTTAAAACTTTTTCTAAACTCTTGATTTGATTAGACGTTGAGGATAAACCGGTATTAAAAGCTCTTGTGTCCTTGGACGACCTCGGTATCTTACCAACACTATACTACGCTCACGATGGGTGCACTTGCCCATATATGTGTTTAGTGTTAGTAAAATATCGTGTTTTATAAATTTAAAACTTGACTAAAGTGTTAAAAAGGGCTTAAAATATACATAAAAACTTATAACACACCACACACATCAAGCCACTTGGTTCGGGTATTGGAAAAGGACTAATAATGTCATAGAAATGCAATAATTTGTTTTAATCGATAATGTTTGATAACATTAAACAGTTGGGCTTAATATGACCGTGTCCGGGCGTCCCGACTCATTTAAATGCAAATGGCCATGAAAACAAGCGTGGGGTGTAGGCATACACCCGTCAGATGCAAATAATAAATATGATGTGTCTATTGATCATGTACATGCTTTTATCCTGGTCCCTGACTGTATTAACAACCATGTAAAACTGGTAAGAAGAAATATATTTTATCCCAAAGTTAAATAAAAATGAATACCAAATGGTTTTCAAATGATTTTCGAAAAGATTTCTAAATGTGTCGGTTAATAGTATTTACCAGTGAAAACTGACTTATTTTTAAAAGATTAACCGCAGGTTAAGCAAGTACGAAATAGGCTGGAGTGGGCTTGGTTATAATCCTTGGAATTTGTGACTCCTTGGCTAGAGACCCGTTATAGTCTCAAGTCCATTCTATTAGATTCTATCTTGTGGGATATTTTGTATCGAACAAGATTCTTATAATTTTTATTTTATATATTCCAACTTTTATAATTGTAGTTTTCAATCCTTTACTTCTGCTGTTTATTGTGATAATGTTGTTCGATCGTCACAAATAAACCCTAAGTCCGGGTCCACCAGAAAATCAGGGTGTGATAATATTCCACCTTTTAATTTAAAAAAAAAAGGAACTATCCATTAGTCCTGGCTACGCATTCTTCAATCCTTTATATTCGCTTCTTCTAGTCTTGAGTTAATAATGTAAAACCAAGTTTGGGAATTGGTAGTAAGAGATAAAAAATTTTTTATAAAGATGCCAATTATAAAAGAAAGTTTTGTTTTACTCAAAGTAACTGATTGTTAAAACTTTAAATTGTTTTCAAGTATAAATGAATCGAACAAACACTAATCGAGGTATGTTCGTGTTCGTTCATTTAATTTTAATCGAACACGAACATGAACATGAATATTTAACCGAACACATATTTTTGTCCGTGTTCGTTTATTAAGAAAATGAGTATGTTCGTGTTCGTTTATGTTCGTTCGTTTAAAAACTAAACGAACAGTTTACGAACGTAAATGAACATAAATAAACAAACTTAAATGAACATAATTTAACAAACAATTAACAACACAAATGAACATAATTTACTAAACATAAACGAACATAAATTAATTTTTTTATATAAATTAGTGATTAATTATGTTAAATTCCATTAGGAAACCCATTTTTTATTACTAGAAGGTACAATTACTAATTAGTTATATTTAAATAAATATAACTGCTTATGCATTTAAATTGAAACAAACATAAATAAACACTACAAAAAAATGTCATTTAGTGACATACAAAAAGTGTTATAAAAAACAAAACAAAGTGCCACTAAAGACCTTTGTAGAAATGGGCCGCACACAAAAAAGTGTCACCAGAAGCGCTGACGATAAAGCCTTTTAGTGGCACTTTTTTTGTCTACCACTGCAAACTTTTGGACTTTTAGTGACACAAAATTTATGTCACAATAATTACATCAAATTAAATGTCACTACTAATGTTTATTATTTTAATTTAGCTAATTTACAATATAAATACAAATTTATAATGTAGAAATCATAACATATCACTTCGATTAAAAGTTGGATCGCCTTCCAAACATTGCGAATGTTTATAAACAAATTTTTAACAATGGTCAAACTGTCTAAATATCAAGCATATGAAACACAAAACATATAACTCTTTGAATAAAAACTAGAAACTTCATTGGTTAACCATTATGTTGTCAAAATCTTCACCACCAAGATGAATGTCACCGGCTTTAGCTTTGAATTCAAAAATGAGAACACTTGTAGCCTTCTTTTCAAGTAGCAATGGTAGCAATTGTGGGTTTGTTAATAATACGCATGACATTCAGACCAGAAGTTAAAACTTGTACCCTTTGTGGCCTACCTTTATGAGTCATTAAAGTATGAACGAACAATGAGAATGGTATTTTTACCGGTTGTACCAAGGAAGGCTTCAACGATTTCCTTCATCTTAATGAGAACCATGGATGAGATTTCCTCAACGGCAAAGGTTGTATCCTCGCCTTTGTAGTTGACAACAATCTTTGGCTTCTCAGCCGGTCCTAAGGTGACCTTGAAATGATCACAACTAGATGTCATGTTGTGAATGAAAGCATCAGAAAATATTCTTCCAATAAGACATTTGGCATCTGTAAATATAATCAGCAAGGTTACAACAAATTTATACTAAAACTATGATGAAAGGCCGCCCCCTCAACACCCAAATGCCATCCACGTCAGTGGAAAATACCCCACCCTCACCACCATGCCACCTCCACGCCACCCCACGGGGCAGTGTTACCAGCGTGGAGGGGTCACCTCGCCACTTTTCCATGCCCACTCCGTGTGTTCTCAAGGAGGGAAAGAGTTAAGTGTGTAAACTCGTGTGTTACTCGATCGATTCAATAAAATTAAAATGAGCTGAGCTTAAATGATCTAGAGTACGAGGCCAAGCCTAAAGTTAAGTTGTCTAAGCCTGAACTTATTTATCGAGCTTGAACTAGTTTGCGAGCCTATTACTTATTTCATTTTTATTTAAAAGTATTAAATTCTATTAATATAAATATAATTTTTATTTATAAATTTATGATAAATTTAACTAAATAATAAATATATTTACACATGTTACGTTATATATAAAATTGTTAAAAAATAATTGTTATATTTATTATAAATTAATTAACAAAAAATAAACGAACCGCGTCGAAGCCTGTCTCGAGCTTCGAAAAATATCCAAGAGCCAATCTCGAGCCCGGGCTACGCTTAGCTCGACTCTTTTACACCGCTAGAAAAAAAAATAAAAGTATAAAAATAAGTGGTTGAAAAATTTTAGTTGCATAGCCAAAGTGTTATTAAAAACCAAAATTAGTGGCATAAAAATTAAATGTCATTAAAAGTACTAAACAAATACGACACACACAAAGTACCACTAAAACCTAAATTAGTGGTACAAAATTGAAATACCACTAAAAGCGTATGCCATTAAATAACATTTTTTTTTGTAGGAAACACAAGGAAATGTAAATAAATGAACGAACATAAATAGATGTTCATGAACCTAAATAAACGAACAAAACGTGTATTCATGTTTGTTCGTTAAATGAACAAAAAAATGTGTTCACGTTCGTTCGTTTACTAAATAAACCAACATAAACGAACTTCCCGCCGAACAAGTTCACGAACAGTTCATGAATATTCGATTTGTTTACAGGCCTTTTACTAAGTCCCTATCTATTACTCATATTAACAGTGAATATTAATATGTTGAACCAAACATGACACGACTTTCAGTGGATCCGACAAGACACATCATATATAAATATATGGGTCATGTTCGTGTTGAAGTATTCAACTCGCTAACCCGAAAATCATCAACCTACTAACTACAAACAATTAACACCCCTAGATATCACCTTTCACAAACCAACATAAAAAAAGTTAGTTCCATGCCATGCCATCCACTTCAATACTATTAGACTAGACGGTATGGGGGTCGGCTTAGGCCAGGCGTGGCCCGGCGCCGGTCCCCCACACCACCCCCTCGGCCCGTTATGTGAAATCCGGCTCCCACTAGATGATTGTGGCTGGCCTTGAATTTGAAAAAGTAGCCGTTCAATGGCTATTTGTTTAATAAAAAAAATGCCCCTTTTCTATAAAACCATCTCATTTTATACCATTTTCTCCCCACTTTCAACCCAAAACACTCTCATTTTTATACCATTCTTTTATAAAAAAATATCTTTCATCCACAATGGCATCTAATTCTTAGTGGTCCTCGTCTTCGGAGGAGGAATAGGAGATGTTTTACGCAAACGTTGTGCTAAAGGCGGCACAGATTCTTATGGAGGAGGAAGAGGAAGACGTCTCGTCTGAAAGCGTTATTACCAGACGAATACGGATTAACAGAGACCGCCAAGGTTTGTCATTAATAAATTTTATTATCCTTATTCCTTATTTCCTCGTATTTATATATTTTTTTACGACAGAAGCGCACGAGAAATTGGTGAACGATTATTTTTCGGATGCACCCCTTTACAATGCTGACATTTTCAGACGAAGGTTCCGAATGAGTCGCCGGTTATTCACACGGATTGCTGATGATTTGGCGGGGCTAGACCCGTTTTTCACGCAACGACCCGATGCTCAGAATTATGAAGGGTTCACCACGTTACAAAAGTGTACTGCGGCCATTCGCCAACTGGATTACGGGACAGTGGCCGACGCTTTGGACGAGTACTTACAGATGTCGGCAAGAACTACGCGGGAATGTTTGTATCAGTTTTGCCATAATGTGGTGAAACTGTATAGCAAACAATATTTGCGGAAACCAAACGCGTATGATGTTCAACAGTTGTACCAAGCTCATGAAGCACGGCACGGGTTTTCGGGAATGCTCGGTAGCATTGATAGTATGCATTGGGCGTGGCATAACTGCCCGAATGAGTGGCGAGGCCAATATACGCGAGGTGATCACGGCCATCCAACCTTAATACTTGAGGCCGTGGCCTCACAAGATTTGTGGATCTGGAATTCTTTCTTTGGTCTCCCTGTTTCACTCAACGACCTCAACGTGCTATACCAATCGGCGATCTTTAGCGATGTCGTTAATGGAACCGGTCCGGACACCCATTTTATAGTTTCTAGGGTTGAGTATAGACGCGGGTATTATCTTGCTGACGGAATATATCCGTCTTGGTCTACAATTGTCAAGACTATTCCATTTCCCGAGTACGAAAAAGGAAAAAATTCGCCAAGCGTCAAGAAGCTGCAAGAAAAGACATCGAACGTTGTTTTGGTGTTTTACAAAAAAAATGGGTCGTCATTCAACAACCGGCATGTGCGTTCACACCGAAGAGGTTGCGCCTTTGTATGTACGCTTGCATTTTGCTCCATAACATGATTATTGAAGACGAAGGTCGGGCGATTTGTGAGTATGATGAGAATGCATCTTACGGGAATATTGTCCCGGTAGATCCAACGCAACAGGATTTAAACTCGTTCGCGCTAACCAACGACTACACGCATGCAAACCTTCAACAGGATTTGGTAGAACATATATGGAAAAACGCAAACGACGGGGACGGTGACGAAGACGAAGACGAGTAGTGTAATTTTTATAAATTTTTAAATCTAGTCTTTTTTTATAAATTTTAGATAGTGTAATTTTTTTAGGTTATGTAATTTTTAATTATGTTATGTAATGGATTTTATTATCTTCTTTTATGTCTTATTTTTATTTAAATTTTGAATTGTTTTTATAAAGTTAAACAAATAAAAAAGTTAAACAATAAAAAGTAAACAATAAAGGTTAAACAAATAAAATAAATTAAACAATAAAAAATTATGTGGGGTACGTAGCCCCATCCTCCACCCCCTCAAAATGCAAGGATGCCCATCCTCCATGGGATGGTGATGTGACGCCTACGTGGCGGTCCATCATCATGGGGATGAGCCTCCACATACCCTCTAGTCTTAGCTTTCAGCGACACACGTGTTCATCGGAAACCTCAAGATGGGACATATGTATCATACAAAATCACCAAGCGATTGGCTGTTGGAAAATAGTTTTCCCAGATGAAGGGGTATGGTCCCAGATCTCGCGTCAGCATGACCACGAGTGACCATTACCCTTATCAAAAACCCTCACCAGTAAGAACTTATCTGTGTCCGTGCGGGCACGCGCGAACACAGCGGTTGAAACCAATCTGTCCATTGATGAGAAGACTTACCTTAAGTACGAGAACACATGTTACGCATAGAGACGCGGCCTGGCACCGCATCATATGAACATTTTCGTCACGACAAGGGATCTGGACAACAGTAACTGTCATTAAACAGTGATGCGGCACGGCACCGCATTCCGCATACATCTTGGCCAGAACAAGAACGCGGGAACAACTTCTGTTACCGCAAGCAGCGATGCGGCCTTGCACCGCATCCTGCCAACAAGGCAAGTGGGTCTGACACTCAGTGCAAGTGGCACTGAGAACAGTCGCCTACTAGCCCACGTATGTGCAACAGTCTGACACCACATCAGGACGTGGCATCCTCACCGTAACTGACAGGTCTGACACACATGTGCGATGTCAGACTAGCTACTCAACTACCCTCCTTCACTCCTCGGCTATAAATACCGATCCCAAACCAGGTTTGAGGGATCACTTCTGAACTCTCTCACTACTACTACTATCATACTTGCTTCCCTAGCAAACTACTGATTCTCACGCCGGAGAGTGGTAACAAGGAGCACCCCCCACCCCATCCTCCTTGTTACGAGTCACGGCTTGTTTCCTTGTGCAGGGAACCAACCAGCGGACGATCTAGCCAGAGATCCTCATAAAGAAGGGATTAACCCTACTTGACGAGACCAGTGAGTTAACCCCACCCGGTTAACCATTGTTTCATCATTGGCGCCCACTGCTACTCTTAGCACTTTTTCCAACCATCCCTTTCTCTCCAAAGATTATGTCTGATCGTCTAAACAACACTACCGGGGATAATCTAAACCCCGCAAACACAGGGCCTACGGGGACTGCCCCTCTAGCCCCAAACATCGAACATATCGGCACATCAATGCAAGGGGGCGCGTCCCTTACGTTCGGACACGATTTATCACAGTACGCTTCTGTGATACCTCCAGGCATGAACCTTCATACCTGGTACGACCAGCAATAAGCAATGCTGGCCGCAGCATACAACAGAGCTTGTGCAGAAGCGCAAGTATCTGCGGGGCCCACCCCAGCACCGCATACCCCTGCGGGTCGTATTTTACAATACTACGGCAGGGCCCCAACACACCCAGCCTCCAGAAGCAGGCAGGAAGACCGTGGTTCCTCTTACTGCGACGTCCGCACACTGGATGAGGACGATTCCTCATATGGGTCCCGCCGCAGGGGCCATATACATAGCCGCCTAGGCCCGTATGGCGAAACTAGGCGACAATCTGCAGCGCACCACGGCGCCGGCATCCATAGCCGGCTGGGACCCCAGTCCCACCATGAAGGCCAGGGCCATACCGATCCGGATGACGGTACATATGGCGGGGAGTCTCATGCTACTAGCAGTAGACCGGGAGGACGCAATTATGTTCCTCCCACTCAAACCCGCACCACATACCTCCGCGCTGCAAAGCGCCCCCAGAGCCAACTCTACAGGCCGAAGTCTGCGGCCGAAAACTCCAAGTTTGTCCCGGAGATTGCCAACGCCGATGTCACCACCACCAAATTCCCATTAAACATTGGGAAATACAACGGTTCGGCCGACCCAGATGACCACATGAACATCTTCACAGGCGCTGGGTGCAACGGCAGGTGGGATGAACCCACTTGGTGTCAATTTTTTCCGCAGACCCTAACAGGTCTGGCTAGGGCATGGTTCGATTCTTTACCACCGGGGTCACTGACCTCATTCGAGGACTTGCAAGCAAAGTTCCTCGCACATTTTTGTCAGCAACGACGTCATGAACGCGATTCTATGGACGTCATGAACATATGGCACAGAGACAACGAATCGATTGAGGCGTTCGTTGTCCGTTACAATAAAGAATGCCTGGAGATAGGCGACGTGGCAGACCAAATGGCACGCAACCATTTCATTGTTTCCGTAAAGGACGAACAAAATGATTATGACTATCTCCGGCAAGGACGGCTTGCCTAAGAAATGGGAAGATGTCATGGCTGTGGTCAAGACGTACGCCCAGACCCAGCGGTCCCTCAAACCGCATGTATCAAAGGCACAGCCCCAAACGGAAGGCCTGTGCTCCCACCAAGAACACAAGCGCAGCAACAAGCGCAACCGGGACACATGGAATCGCGGCAGCGATTCCAGACCATATGTCCCGCGAAACAACCAGCCCGACGCAAGGGCTACAATCAATGCCCATCGTGAAAATCGGGCGTCAAAGAAGGAGTCTCGGGACCGTAGCTGGACCGAGATCAATCAGTCGCCAAGCGACGTCCTCCTTACGGACGCGCAATTCCTGCGACCAGCCCAACCGATGAAGTCCAAGAAAAACCAGGATCCCGCACTCTATTGCGAGTATCACAAGGACTCGGGCCACACAACAAACAGCTGCATCAGTCTCCGACTGGAGATTGAGCGAGCCCTAAAAGAGGGGAAACTGCAACACCTGTTGCCAGGAGCGCAAAAACCTACAAAGCGCATCACCCCCCACAACGAGGGTACCTCCACGGGTAAGAGGACCATGTATGTGGCCTCAACCCACATGATAAACGGAGGACAAGGAAGACCGCGCAAGACGGCAAGAAGACCGGACAATGACTGGAAAGACGAACAAGTTGTCTTTCCAAAAGTCCGAGGCGGACCGCGCGACAGGCGCGCCGTGGTTATCACAGGCCACCTGGCTCACTACTGCACCGAGCGATTATTCATCGACCCGGGCAGTACATCTGATATTATATACGAGCAGTGCTTCAACCAATTCGATCAAGAAGACAAAGATCGGTTGCAGCCGGTGGACTACCCGTTGGCCGGGTTTGCAGGGGAAACTGTGTTCCCCTTGGGCCAGATTACTTTCCCTGTGCGCCTCACCAACGGAAGGCACACAAGAACGGAGGAGGTAAACTTCATGGTTTTACCTCACACCTCCAAATACGATGTACTTCTCCGTCCCCCATTCTGCCATCGGTTTCCCAACTAAGACGGGGATCGCGATCATATACGCCCGGAAAGAAGTTATGTCTATGGACCAGCCGCGTCCGGCCAAGGTAGCAAGGCCTACCCCCAACACTCAACCAGAAAAATGGGTTCTTAACGCAAGACACCCAGAGCAAACAGTTACGTTGGGCCACGCCTTGTCCCCTACTATCAAAGCGCACCTGAAGCGGCTCCTCTTCAGGAACCAAGATATTTTTGCGTGGACACCCGCAGATATGACAGGGGTACCACGTGAAATCGCGCCGCACTTCTTGAATACCATGCCAGGTATCAAGCTGGTGATCCAAGGCCAGCGCCACCTTGGATCAGCAAAGAACCAGGCGATGCATGAGCAGGTCCAAGAGCTGCTCTCCGCAGGTATCCTGCGGGAAGTCAAATACGAGACTTGGTTGTCAAACCCAGCCATGGTAGAAAAACCATCCGGGGGCTGGCGCATGTGCGTCGATAATAAGGATCTTAACAAAGCCTGCCCCAAGGATTGTTACGCACTTCCGGAGATCGACGAAAAGGTCGATAACCTCGCACCATTTTGATGGAAGTGTTTCCTCGATTGTTACAAAGGCTACCACCAGGTGCAGATGGCAATCGAGGACGAAGATAAAACGGCATTTCGCACTCCTACCGGGAACTACTGCTACACAAAAATGCCGTTCGGGTTGTGCAACGCAGGCGCAACCTATCAAAAGTTGATGAACGACACTTTTCGCGGTCAAATCAGTAAAAGTGTCGAAATCTATATGGACGACCTGGTCATCATGAGCATGGAGGAAGACACCATGCTCAACGATATCGAAAGAACATTCCAAACTCTGCGAAGCGTCAACATGAAGCTTAACCCAGGGAAATGCTCATTTGGAATGGAAGAAGGCAAATTCCTTGGATTCATCGTAACCAAAGATGGATTCAAGGTGAACCCGGAAAAAGTTCAGGCGATTGAGGGCATGCCATCGCCTTCTATGATGAAAGAAATGCAACGACTAGCCGGCAGGCTAGCCGCACTAAATAGATTCTTAGCCAATCACGCAGCTAAGTCTTACCCTTTCATCAAGACCCTGCGGAGCTGCTTAAAAAAGGAACAATTCCAATGGACCGCAGAGGCCAAAAAAGCTTTCCGGGAGATGAAAGAGTGTTTAATTCAACTCCCAACTCTAACCGCACCACGCAAGGATGAGCCACTTATCTTGTACTTATCTGCCGCGGATAACGCGGTAGGCGCGGTACTCATAGTGGAGCGGGAAAGAGTTCAAACACCCATCTACTACATCAGCAAAATGCTCAACGACCCAGAGATGAGGTACTCCATCATGGAGAAGTTGGTATTGGCACTAGTACACGCGTCAAGACGGTTGCGATGATACTTTGCAAACCACGTCATCACGGTGCTAACCAACTACAGGATCGGCCCGATCCTATCAAAACCCGACATCTCTGGTAGATTAGCAAAATGGGCAATTGAGCTGGGCGCACTTTCACTGAACTATAAGCCACACCCCGCGATCAAAGGCCAGGTCTTGGCTGATTTCGTTGCTGAGGTACCAACGAATCGCATTCAAGAATGCGAAGAAGAGCAAAACCCTGCATCACCACCATCCTCCGCAGAAACCTGGGCACTATATACAGATGGTGCATCCAACGAAGATGGTGCAGGTGCAGGTCTGTGACTCGTCAGCCCCGATGGCCAAGAGCTTACCTATGCAATCCGCCTCGATTTCAAAAGCACGAATAACGAGGCAGAGTATGAGGCTCTACTGGTAGGGCTTTGTCTGGCAGTCAAACTCGACGTCCAACATTTGGAAGCACACGTCGATTCACTATTGGTTGCAGGCCAGATACGCGGCGACTATGCCGCAAAAGGGGATATCATGATCCTCTACCTCGAACAAGCCTTGCAACTGAAATCAAAGTTCACCTCCTTCAATATTCGCCATATCAACAGGAGTGATAATAAACCCGCGGATGCACTATCAAAACTCGCATCCACCAGCTTCCAACACCTGGCAAAAGTGGTACGCATCGAAATTCTGCAAAATCCCTCGGTACCCCTGCGCCAAGTCAACGTCATCCAATACGGTACAACATCCTGGATGACACCAATAATTGCATACTTGCAATCAGCTGTTACTCCCGAAAGCAAGGCAGAGGCACATAAGTTGCAATATAAAGCGTGTCATTACCGAATGGGAGACGGTATCTTATACCGAAAATCATACCTGGGCCACTACTACGATGCGTCGACCCCCAAGACGCCACGTACCTTATCAGAGAAATACACGAAGGAATATGTGGCATACACGCTGGCCCACGTATGGTAGTGGCAAAAATCATGAATGTCGGGTACTACTGGCCTGGCATGCACCTGGATGCAGTCAAAGTCTTGCGCAAGTGTTTCAATTGTCAGCGGCATGCTCCCAAGACCTTGCGCCCCAAGAACAACCTGATCCCCGTCACCACCGCATGGCCATTCCAAAAATGGGCAATCGATGTGGTGGGACCATTTCCAGACGCACCAGGTGCAGTGAAATTTATCATAGTGGCTGTTGATTATTTTACAAAATGGGTAGAGGCAAAACCTGTCACACCCCAACCGATGGCGGAATCATCGGGGCGCGGCACTAGGCGAATCAGATTGCTCAAGAGAATCCATAACAACTATGTTGCGATAATATTTAATACATTCGTTATCCCATACTAACAAATAATACAATCACATAAGTTATCACAGATTTCTTGTCCTCTCGAACAATACAAATCCGACAACCTAGATTTTAGTGGAGTTTCTAGACTTCCTAGCTTGATTTGAAATAGTCCGCGATCTAACCTGCAACATACGTTAAAATATTTGTCAATACAAAAGTATTGGCGAGTATACAGGTTTTGACATGTTGCATAATAGATTAAAACGTGTAGCGAATTTCCACATGCATAGACGTAACACATGACATATATACTCACAAAGCTGATACTACCAACTAAGTCCTCGATGCTCGAATATGCGATGGCAACTAGACCCCGTCAGGCGGAATAGTACTATACTAGTCATGGTGGGACGTCGCGAGTATAAGCCCTAGCACATATGCAACTAGCATCACGTATACCTATGTATAACAGTTATTCGCAAGTGATAATTCGATTGATTGAATAATTCATTTGATAAGTTCGATTTGTTAGAAACGTATGTTACACCCAAAATGCGATTAAAAAAGGGTTCGAGTATACTCACAGTGCGTATTGATTTGGATTGGCGGGATTATGTCCGAGAATACCCTGGTTATAGACTGATCACCTGAGTGTTTGGTGGCGTGTTAAAGAATGACGGAATACGCGAAAGCGAATGAAAATTAGATTGAGGGCTGGCCCATTCGGATGGGATGTCCGATCGGATGGGTTGTCCGATCGGATGGGCTGTCCGATCGACTAGCCTGTCCGATCGACTGGGCTGGCCGATCGAATAGCCTGTCCGATCGACTGGGCTGTCCGATCGGTTAGCCTATCCGATCGACTCGCCTGTCTGATCGACTGGGCCGTCCGATCGGCTGGCCTGTCCAGCTGTTTTCGACAAAGATTTGAAGATTTTTCGATGGTTTTGCTCGAGGTGGTGTTCCTTCATGCTAAACAACTGAAATTCCATCGAGTCCGACCCGTTCTAACGGCCGGGAACCACCTCGTTCCATCGGATCTGGCCGTTCTTGATGGCTTTTCTCAAGTTTAACCCGAAATCACACACACTTTGGCTAGGTAGCTTAGATTTTGGTGAGATTTATTATAAAACAGGTGAAATTACTTAGATCCGAGCTGTTTATGGTAAGAATGAGGTCACACTTTGAAGTTCATGTGAACTTAGGATGACATCATCTTCAAAACACCTCAAATCCATAGGAATCACACAACTTCCTGATTAGAAAACATAGATTTAGCCAAGTTTTATGTAAAAACGTATGGAAATCACCCAGATCCGAGTTGTTCTTTCATGGGATGATATCACTTTTGAAGTTCATGAGGACTCCATGGTGACATCACCTTAGAATGCCCAAAATCCAGAGATTTCGCGGTTAAAAGTGAAGATTTAAAAGGTAGAAAGGTGTAGAATTGATTATAGGTCATATTTGGGTTAGAAACTTACCAGAATCGCGAGAAATTGAGAGAAAAGTGGGTTGGAACGTCTGGTCGCACGAGAGCAGTCACATCAAGTGTTCTTGATGTGACTGAGGGGTATTTATAGGCAAATGAGGGGAAAAGAGGTGAAAAGTGTATTGGATCGGATGGCCCGTTCGATCGGTCGGCCTATCCGTCCGATCGGTTAGCATGCCCGTCCGATCGGCTGACATGTCTGTCCGATCGGTTGGCATGTCTGTCCGATCGGCTGACATGTCTGTCCGATCGGTTGGCATGTCTGTTCTGTCCGATCGGTTGGCGTATCTGTCCGATCGGTTGGACATGTCTTGTAGGTTGGGTCTCAGCATTTGGATCTTGTGCGTTGCGTGTTACGATGATTTTGTTACTCTGTTTCGTATAGGTAGGTATGTATTTATTATAACTAATCACAAAAAGGTCGTATATACGTATCCATATTCCAAAGTTTTGATATAACATTCGGTTGTCGTTTCGAGTGTGCGATTATTAGCGACGTTTCACGGCCATCAAGGAGGGTAGTATAGGTCCTTTCTCGATGTCGTCGTGAACGTTATTGTGTGTTATGCCACAATGACTGACGGGGTACCACTCACTCGTATTGTCATCATCGTCACGACCACTTGAGCTATAGCACTCACCCGAGAGTCTTTGTTTGCGTTAATTGTCTGCGTTTCGACACATTACGGCCACCAAGGAGGGTAGAATAGGTCCTCACTCAATGCAATCGTGAGTGTATGTGATATGGTGTAGTATAGCGTTAATGTATTTCGAAAATATGTGATTATCCTTCTAGTAGCGACGTATGCGATATAGTTACATTATGATCCGAATCTCTGGTGCTAGGCGTAACGAGTATATCGAGTAGTAACATCGCACAAAAGTGCGGGTTGTTACAGTCTCCCCTACTTTAGGAAATTTCGTCCCGAAATTAATCCAATAGGTAGACCCTTGAGAGTTAATCCCACGTAAGTAGCGATACAGCGAGTGATTCGACCGAGAGTTGACAAGCGAGAGCGTTTCGAATAAGAGAGATCGATTGCGATAGCGAGATGGAGACGTAAGGACAAAAGTAATATTCCACAAGTTGGCGTTCCATGGTGCCTTGTGTCGTGAAGAATTCGTTAGTTTGATGCGATTGAAATTTTAAAGCACTAGAAAGGTTTCTCATGACGTAGAATTAACTGAGTTGATCGTTAACCAACGTTACAAGAAACGTTCGTTTTTAGATGTTAAAAAGGAATCTTGGGTGGAAATTTTGAAAAATTCCCTCTTAACGTGAGGTCAACTGAGTCGATGCTAACCAACGTTACCAGGAAGTTTATGTTTTAAACATTTTGAGGAGTTTGAAGATGAAGACTGGGGTTACGGAAACTCTCCTATGACATGGGTTCAAACTGAACTTGGTGCCGAACCAACGTCTTAAAAAAGGTTTCGTTTTGACAATGCAAAAGTTTCTTTAAAGAAAAACTGGACTTATGAGACTTCCCTTGGGCATGGAGTTAAGCTGGTTCGATGTTACCTCCACATTGTGAGGAAATTTCACTTGTCCGATGGTTTTAATAAAAATTTTATAAAAAGCAGCTTTTACCAGTTTGAAAAAGACAATTTAGCATCGAGCCCCACTTGGCATCTTCCCACGGAAGTTCGTTAATATAACTAAAACATTTATATATAGGAAGTACCATCGGCGTATCCACCATGTTTCTCACATATTACTTCCGTTTCGTGAGACGGTGTCATGTGTGCCGATAGACACAGATAGAATTGCGTTCCCTTGGTCCAATCAATAGAAGATCGGACCAGGTCGAAAATAAAATCGAATAGTTTAGGTGGCGAGATTGATTGTGACTATAGTGACGACGGCGCGTGCGAGTAGCTTGATGACACGAAACATCGAAGTAACGTGTCGGTTAGGCGACGAGCGATAAGCGGTAAGCGAATAGCGCGGTATTGATTAGATTCCACTTTAAACCCACATGGCACGTTTCCACGGGAGTTTGCTAACATGGTGAAACACCACGTTTAACCAGGTTAGTTTCGCCTCGTGAAGCGATGTCATGTGTACTAATACCTCACAGACTTCAATGAATACCAAGCGAGCGATAAGTGGTACGCGATACGTGAATAAGCGGTAGACTATACACGATAAGCGATAAGCGATTAGGTGATTTAGCGAATAACATAAACACAACACTAGTAACGACGGCGACGATAATTGAATTACGATAAGAGGCAGTTGTTGCGTTGCAAGCGATGGGGGTATGCGCGATTTATACGGTTCGATTTAATTGATTACCACCACAGAGTTTACTAACATCGGGCCCCGCATGGCCTTTTTCCACGAGAGCCCGCTGATATGACTAAAACACCTTGCTTTAACCACATGAGCTTCATCTCGTGAAGTGAGGTCATGCGTGCTAACTTATCATAGATAGCGGTATAGCGATGGATTGAATACACAGCAAACGACATAGGTTCACATGATAAGCGATAGAGATTGCGAGATACTCGCGATATGCGATTGCGATTAGCTGAGTTTTGTTTTGAATAAGCTAAACGTTACGTTGCGTCGCATCACTGTTATCGAGGAGGGTAGAATAGGTCCTCACTCAGACAACATCATGAGCGTTTATGTACTTGATGAGATTGGTTGCTACAGACTTACGACCAGTCTTGCGTTGATGCAATTGTCCTGCGAGGTAGACTCTCCAGAGTCCATCGATGAGGCGATTGCATTGCGTTTGCAGACTTACGACAAGTCTTGCGATGATGTGATTCAGTTGTTACCCCTTGCGATTGAGTGTAGTGTGTTGAAAATAATCACAATAGTATAATAGGTCTGGTTACGTTCAACTCCACCTGGCACTTTCTGCACGAAACTTCGGTAGTATGGTAAAGCACACCTTGCTTTACCCCTATTACTTAAATCTGGTGTTTCGGTGTCATACTTTGTTGAAACGCTTATGGCACCTTAGAATTCACTACGATCTCCGTGCACTGACCCAAATAATCCCGTGTGCACCCGTGATTAGTCGTTCCTTGCACGTTTATCGTACCTTGTTCTAAGAGTGTAGTGAGGGTAAAAGACATTATTTCGTGATATAGTAGATTGTATGTGTGTGAATCTAGTCTAAGTGCAACGACTAGAGTGTGAAAGAGAATACGAAAACGAGAGCTAATGTTACGCATAGCGGCAACATCGAGTAATAGAGTAGGTTCAAACTTAGAGATTAACGTCGAAAATCGTATCATTACAACTTTATCCTACGCTTGCTAGGTGTTTGATGTTGAAGACTTTTGCTGGAGCTGTTGTTGTCGTACTCAAGTTCGCTGTTCGATGCGGAAGTTGCGGGTGAGGTGACCGTAACGATTGCAGTTATTGCAATAGCGACAGTCAGCCCTAACTGGATGATGATAGGTACACGAGTAACACTGAGGATGAGCTCCAGTGTAAGCTCATTTTGGAAATACCGGGACTGCTTGAAGAGGCTTCGGCTGCGGCAGTTCGGTGGTTGTTGAGTTCGGGCTTGAAGTCTTTCGTTTGCGGCTGGGTTTGTCGGTGTCTTGCGAAGTGGTGTCGTCGTTGGAGGATTCATCTGAGGACTCACTTGTAGCATCTTTGGCCGATTTGTCGGAAGATCCGTCGGCAGATTTGTTAGAAGAATCATCGGCAGGATCGCCTGAAGAATTAATGGCGATTGCTTGATAAGCTTGCTTGACAGGATTCTTTGAGAAGAACCCTTCCATGAGTCGTTTGTTATTGATTTCTGCGGCTAAGCGGTAGCTTTCTTCGATGGTAGCAGGTCTTGCAGCCTCGACAAAATCACCCACACACTCGGGCAAGCCACGGATGTACTTCGCGATGGCTTTCACTGGAGTGTTGACTTAACTTGGGCAGATTATGCTAAGCTGTTTGAACCTTGCGGTGTATCCCGCATCGTCACTTTCGACTTGTTTGATTTTCCAGAATTCGTCTTCCAGCTGCTGTATTTCGTGAGGGGGACAGTACTCTTTCTTCATGAGCTCTTTCAGCTCATCCCAAGAGAGAGCGTAAGCTGCAGAGATTCCACGTTTGTTACGTTCGGCGGTCCACCAGTCGAGTGCCCGTGATTGAAATACTCCGGTAGCGCAAGTAGTACCGAAACTATCGGGACACCCACTTTGACGAAGGGTAACTTCGATAGAATCGAACCACTGGAGTACTTGAGTCACACCTCCTTCACCCGTGAATTCCATCGGTTCACAGGCTTTGAAGTGTTTGTAAAGAAAAGCAGATTGCGGCGCTTCTGTCTTGGAGTCTTCCGAGGCTCGAGAGTTGCTGAGAGAGTGCACTCGAGCGGCAATTTGAGGAATAAGCTTGACCACTTCCTTAGTCACAAGTGATGCAATCCTCTTATCGGTGCTTCGTTTGGCTCTTCTCCTAGCTGTTCGTCTTGAGGTAGAGTCATTGGAAGGCATCTAGACAGGAAGAGACTTGGAATGAGATTCGATCATAATGATTTTTGAGTTTTGCGATGCGTTTGAGTGCGTTCAAAACTTGATGCGATAGTATAATAGTAATGCGAATCACATAGGAGTCACATAGGAGACACGAAATCCCAAAGTTCTCACATAATGACTTGTTGTTTATACGTATTTATATGTATTTATATAATTGTAATTTGTAATTATACACATACAGGTCGATTTAGAATAAGCGAGGACGCGTTGAGGTGAGAAAACGAGAGCGAAGGCGATAGATTATGCATTAGTTTTGTTGCGAACATTCGGGTTTCGTTTTAGATTGCGATGGCTGTGCGAATTGTGTGTTTATAAAGCAGGGAGTGAAAATCGTTAAATCGAGAAATCGATAAAGCGTAAAGTTTCAAAACGTAAATAAGTTCCAACCATTTGTAAGATCGGCGGGTCGTATGATAGAGTGCCTTGGGTGTTTAGGCGTCGACTACCCAGGGTAACCCAACTATGTCTGACAAGTTCGTGCACGCGCGTTGTCCTAGAGGGCTCATGCTTCCACTGGGATGCAGCTCATGGCACTCGTCCTCCTAGTCATCGCGTGGTTCGAGTTATCGTGATAGTCGAGTCCTTGGTGAGAGCTTTTTGAAAACCAATTTATAGAGAGTGGAACGGCCTATTAAGGTATGGGTTTCACCCCTGACTTAACAACTTCGTTCCTAATTGTGGTTATGCTCTTCGAATAAATTCGTGAGTTCCACTAGATTTCGAAATGGAGACTTTCGTCGGGATGTGGATGTCACTCCTAACTCGATGAAAGGTTCTCGTGCTAGAAAAATGCGCTGAGTGAGCAATCCTATCGAGAGTTCTTGGTTTTCACACCTGGTCTCGACTGGATCACTCGGTTTCGTTATGCGAGTATTTTCGAAAACACGTGTATTGTGTTGGCCTTAGGAAAGGCTAAGTAGTATTCCAGCCTTAGGAAAGGCTTTTTTGTGTGAAGCTGTAGTACGCGGTGCTCACACAAAGTTGTAGCTTTTAGCAATTTCGATCGACAGTATCGAGTAGGCCCGATACAAACCCTACTGGGTTCGTACGAGTCGGCCTGTTGGTACTTAGACTATAGACTAGGTTGACTTCTAAGACGTCGACCCGGACTAGGTCGAGTCTGGCCTAATTCCCTATAGTTATGGCTCTGATACCAATCTGTCACACCCCAACCGATGGCGGAATCATCGGGGCGCGGCACTAGGCGAATCAGATTGCTCAAGAGAATCCATAACAACTATGTTGCGATAATATTTAATACATTTTTTATCCCATACTAACAAATAATACAATCACATAAGTTATCATAGCTTTCTTGTCCTCTCGAACAATACAAATCCGACAACCTAGATTTTAGTGGAGTTTCTAGACTTCCTAGCTTGATTTGAAATAGTCCGCGATCTAACCTGCAACATACGTTAAAATATTTGTCAATACAAAAGTATTGGCGAGTATACAGGTTTTGACATGTTGCATAATAGATTAAAACGTGTAGCGAATTTCCACATGCATAGACGTAACACACGACATATATACTCACAAAGCTAATACTACCAACTAAGTCCTCGATGCTCAAATATGCGACGGCAACTAGACCCCGTCGGGCACAATAGTACTATACTAGTCATGGTGGGACGTCGCGAGTATAAGCCCTAGCACATATGCAACTAGCATCACGTATACCTATGCATAACAGTTATTCGCAAGTGATAATTCGATTTATTGAATAATTCGTTTGATAAGTTCGATTTGTTAGAAGCGTATGTTACATCCAAAATGCGATTAAAAAGGGGTTCGAGTATACTCACAGTGCGTATTGATTTGGATTGGCGGGATTATGTCCGAGAATACCCTGGTTATAGACTGATCACCTGAGTGTTTGGTGGCGTGTTAAAGAATGACGGAATACGCGAAAGCGAATGAAAATTAGATTGAGGGCTGGCCCTTTCGGATGGGCTGTCCGATCGGATGGGCTGTCCGATCGACTAGCCTGTCCGATCGACTGGGCTGGCCGATCGAATAGCCTGTCCGATCGACTGGGCTGTCCGATCGGTTAGCTTGTCCGATCGACTGGGCCGTCCGATCGGCTGGCCTGTCCAGCTGTTTTCGACAAAGATTTGAAGATTTTTCGATGGTTTTGCTCGAGGCGGTGTTCCTTCATGCTAAACAACTAAAATTCCATCGAGTCCGACCCGTTCTAACGGCCGGGAACCACCCCGTTCCATCGGATCTGGCCGTTCTTGATGGCTTTTCTCAAGTTTAACCCGAAATCACACACACTTTGGCTAGGTAGCTTAGATTTTGGTGAGATTTATTATAAAACAGGTGAAATTACTTAGATCCGAGCTGTTTATGGTAAGAATGAGGTCACACTTTGAAGTTCATGTGAACTTAGGATGACATCATCTTCAAAACACCTCAAATCCATAGGAATCACACAACTTCCTAATTAGAAAACATAGATTAAGCCTAGTTTTATGTAAAAACGTATGGAAATCACCCAGATCCGAGTTGTTCTTTCATGGGATGATATCACTTTTGAAGTTCATGAGGACTCCATGGTGACATCACCTTAGAATGCCCAAAATCCAGAGATTTCACGGTTAAAAGTGAAGATTTAAAAGGTAGAAAGGTGTAGAATTGATTATAGGTCATAGAAGTACAAAATTTGGGTTAGAAACTTACCAGAATCGCGAGAAATCGAGAGAAAAGTGGGTTGGAACGTCTGGTCGCACGAGAGCAGTCACATCAAGTGTTCTTGATGTGACTGAGGGGTATTTATAGGCAAATGAGGGGAAAAGAGGTGAAAAGTGTATTGGATCGGATGGCCCGTTCGATCGGTTGGCCTATCCGTCCGATCGGTTAGCATGCCCGTTTGATCGGCTGACATGTCTTATCGGATTGGTTGGACATGTCTTGTAGGTTGGGTCTCAGCATTTGGATCTTGTGCGTTGTGTGTTGCGATGATTTTGTTACTCTGTTTCGTATAGGTAGGTTTGTATTTATTATAACTAATCACAAAAAGGTCGTATATACGTATCCATATTCCAAAGTTTTGATATAACATTCGGTTGTCGTTTCGAGTGTGCGATTATTAGCGACGTTTCACGGCCATCAAGGAGGGTAGTATAGGTCGTTTCTCGATGTCGTCGTGAATGTTATTGTGTGTTGTGCCACAATGACTGACGAGGTACCACTCACTCGTATTGTCATCATCGTCACGACCACTGGAGCTATAGCACTCACCCGAGAGTCTTTGTTAGCGTTAATTGTCTGCGTTTCGACACATCACGGCCACCGAGGAGGGTAGAATAGGTCCTCACTCAATGCAATCGTGAGTGTATGTGATATGGTGTAGTATAGCGTTAATGTATTTCGAAAATATGTGATTATCCTTCTAGTAGCGACGTATGCGATATAGTTACATTATGATCCGAATCTCTGGTGCTAGGCGTAACGAGTATATCGAGTAGTAACAACCCACAAAAGTGCGGGTTGTTACAGTCTCCCCTACTTTAGGAAATTTCGTCCCGAAATTAATCCAATAGGTAGACCCTTGAGAGTTAATCCCACGTAAGTAGCGATACAGCGAGTGATTCGACCGAGAGTTGACAAGCGAGAGCGTTTAAAATAAGAGAGATCGATTGCGATAGCGAGATGGCGACGTAAGGACAAAAGTAATATTCCACAAGTTGGCGTTCCATGGTGCCTTGTGTCGTGAAGAATTCGTTAGTTCGATGCGATTGAAATTTCAAAGCACTAGAAAGGTTTCTCATGACGTAGAATTAACTGAGTTGATCGTTAACCAACGTTACAAGAAACGTTCGTTTTTAGATGTTAAAAAGGAATCTTGGGTGGAAATTTTGAAAAATTCCCTCTTAACGTGAGGTCAACTGAGTCGATGCTAACCAACGTTGCCAGGAAGTTTATGTTTTAAACATTTTGAGGAGTTTGAAGATGAAGACTGGGGTTACGGAAACTCTCTTATGACATGGGTTTAAACTGAACTCGGTGCCGAACCAACGTCTTAAGAAAGGTTTTGTTTTGACAATGCAAAAGTTTCTTTAAAGAAAAACTGGACTTATGAGACTTCCCTTGGGCATGGAGTTAAGCTGATTCGATGTTACCTCCACATTGTGAGGAAATTTCACTTGTCCGATGGTTTTAATAAAATTTTTATAAAAATCAGCTTTTACCAGTTTGAAAAAGACAATTTAGCATCGAGCCCCACTTGGCATCTTCCCACGGAAGTTCGTTAATAAGACCAAAACATTTATATATAGGAAGTACTGATGTAAGCTGCGTGGTCCTGTTGTAATTATATTTCCAAAATGTTTTAAGCGTTGGAAAGCGTGATATAATTACATGACTTATTGAATTATGACAAGTTTTAAAAAGGAATTGCTTCTAAACCACACGTAATCGGCAAGTGCACCGGTCGCGGTGTAGTTAAGTCGGCAAGACCGAATATCGATCCGTGGACACTATTTGGCGAGAAATATTGAAACTAACCTTTATCAAATATTTAGTTAAATTGAATTGAAGTTTGATTTTTTTATTTTTAGATTTATATAAAAAAAAATATTAATTTAAAATGAATTTGTATTTAATTAAAACAAACATTGATAATATAAAACTTACGGGAAAATAAGACAGGAAACGTAAAATTAAAATAGATAAACACAAATACAATATAACAATTAAACAAGCAACATATAACAATTACAGAAACAAAGTATTATAAATATAATTTGGAGTACAGATATATAATAAAACAGACTACCTGGGTTTTAGAATCCCTAAAATCATGCAATGCTAATTTGACAATAATAACAGCTAAATATCTTTTTCCTTTGGTTAACCCCCCCGTTAGAGATGCCATTTAAACAAAAGATAAAGACGAGATGTGAAGTGCTAGAACGAACCGGCTCGAGCTATCGACACCAAATCCTACGTGAATCCAACCGTTGGAACCTCAGAGACTAAGTTGTGAGACGATCTTTTAAACCCGCAAAGCGAACAAATCTTTGAAAATTAAAATCCTAAGAAACCTTAATCACGATGTAATAAAAGAGCTCGAGTTATAGACCACCCAAATTACCCACCAATGATTAGCTAATAACCTAGCTCACCCCAATCTTATTTCTAGTCATAAGGTGAGGATGCATGTTTTATTATTTTGATTTGAATTATTATTAGACTTGGTCAATTTCTCAACACAATATTTAACCCGAAAATCGAAAGAAAAAACGAATCAAATTAAATTCTAAGTTTAAGGGGAATTTCTTCATGTTTAAACTTGTTGAATTTATCGACAAATAACTAAATCAAGATTATAACAACATGCAATATCAAGATTAATTTCAAAGATAATATTCTGTAAATCACATGAAATAACTGAAATTACGTCAAATATGCATTACAACCTTTTAGTTCATCATAACCCAGGTAGTTTATAAGTTTAGCTACACATATTATACAATAACACACTTACACAAATGTTTACAACTACTGAAAACATAATAACAACTTATTGAATTTGAAATTTCGAATATTTACCGAACTCGGGTCGATTAGGACTAGAACCGAAGGCCTCTAAACTTCCCGAGAGCTCCGAGGGACTTCACCGGCACTTCCGGGTGCTTAAACTCGCCTGATAGCAAGCTTAGAACTGAGATTTCGAGTGTGAGAAGGTGTGATTTACGATCAAGAATGCATGGCTATTTATACTTGAAATTTTTGGCAACTGTTCATCCCTTGCGCACCGTAACAATCTGGGCGTTGCGGTGCGCAAGCCTTGTGTCAGCTAACTTTCAAAACCTGCTCCATTAGCGACCGAAAGCTTCTTGCCGACAAACCCTTGCGCACCGTAACATTCTGGTTGTTGCGGTGCGCAAGCCCTTCAACTAACTTTCTTCAAGTGGTCCTTACGCACCGCTACACTGAAGTTCTTGCGGTGCGCAAGGACTTTCCAACCAACTTTCTTCAGTGATGCTTAACCACCACTACACTATGGTTGTTGCGGTGCGCAAGCGTTGGACTTGGTCAATTTTTTTATTTTCTTTGACACGTTTCCCTATGTATTGTTTCCTTCGCCGATCTTTTACTGTTTTCTCGCATAATCCACAGATATTTCACCGATTCCTGCAGATTCACAATTTAATCGATTCAGTACCAAATACAAAGGTTAAATGCATACAATTTCTCTGAAATAGGGGTAATTTGATACAGAAGATATGTATAATTCTGAACACATCAAATATCCCCACACTTATCTTTTGCTTGTCCCTAAGCAAAATCCTAAACAACATATCAAACTTAAACAATTAAACAAGAACGCACGTTTCGAACCAATTTAAATCTGAATTACAAAATTTTTAAACACAGAGGTTTCACAAGACTTACAACGTTCAAAAGGTTGATAAATCAAGAAAATGAAACGAAAAACCGAGAATACTTAATCAAAATTTTCTTACTTTTAAGTAATTAATTATGCAAAAACAATACCACTCATTGAATTCACTCTTCTCTCGGATAATATGTATATAAATTCAAGTGAACTCTCAAAACCAGACTGTGAAGCATGACTATTATAAGCTTGTACGTCAATCAAATCTCTACCTTATTGTTAAAAATTGATACAAATGTAGAGGACTGAAGTTGGGTAGGTAAGGGTTAACAAGAGATCTTACGATAAACCGAAAAAATACATGAAAAGAATATACAATGTTTTGGTCTTTTGACCATAACTTTATTCTATTTTTTTCATTTTCTCATTTTTTTCATTTTTTTTACTGAAATTATAATAATAAACGTTCCGGTTTACAAAGGGTAACAACAGAAGGTAATAGGTACAAAGTGATTTCTAAAGGAGAAAGGTTAATTTTTTACAAAGAAACGGTGAACCTAAAGCCTCTTGAGATTTTGTATCAATAATTAAACCAAAGGTTTTGAAATGTATCAAAACGTACAAGTTCTAAAGTAATGCGACAAGTCGGTAAACACACATGAAACGAAAGTAGTGTTTATGTAACAAACACTTTTAGGCTCAAATCTTACCGTCATGTGGTAATGTAAGGGTTAAAGGTTTAGTTATTGCATAGTTAATTTACTGTAAAGTTAGAAAAATTATGTTAAGTATCTCGTAAAAATTTTCACAAAAACTTGATTGAAACAACCTACTATTCCGCAACTTAAAGAAACATGTATTTTCAGATTTTGTAATTCCAGCATTTAAATTGTTTTTGACAGACGTTTTTGCAAAATGTTCAAGTTTTAAATGCGTTTAAAGGACCGGGACAAGTGTAGAACATTTATGAAGTTTTTGAAATAATTTTTTTTTATTTATATTTTTTTTATGTATATACTAAATATTATACAAAATCCCTCATCCCCACACTTGAAAGACACATTGTCCTCAATGTGTGAAAATGAGAAATGAAATTAAACACACTTGCATAAAAATAAAAAAATGTTACTTCCCTGATGTGTTGCCGTATTCCTGAATATGTGTTGCCTCGTCGCAATATATTATTTTTGGCTCAATTCCTATATACGACGCTTGCAAAATAATAAGTCAACACATCAAATAGAAATAAACATAATAAACATAATCAACAAAATCACACCAAACCAAATGTAAAGTGTATATACAAAGATAAAGTACTAAAATTAAATATAAGAAATAAAGATAGACTATGGCGGCGCAGGCTGATCATGTGGAGGGGGAACCTGAAGATGATCCATGATGCGCTGAAGCATCCCCCTCATCTCTGCCCTCATCTCATCCTGCCCCTGCCTGAGCTGACCCACACTCTGCTCTAAAGCATCTAAACGATCTAACATAGTGGGTCGTGCTCTGGGCTCATGTCCTGCCCTCTCCCTCTCTGGCACCTGATGCCGAGCTGCGATAACAGGATCGCCCTCTGGAATAGCTCGTGGCGGTAAGAAACATGGAGGATCCTCCCGTGACAACAACTCAGGAATCTGCGCCATATCCTGTCTCTTAATGAGGTTGCCCCTACGCTCCTTGTGGAGCCAACCTCTCGAGAATACATCAAAAACTCCAAGACTCTCTGCCAGGACAGAGACATAGCTGCCCATACAGATCCGTGATCCCTGACCTCGCCCTTTCTCTCTCAAGAATGAGAAGAGAAGGACCATCGCAAGGTTGGGCTCCTCAGCCTGCACAATACAATACAGCGCAAATAACTCAGATATAGTAACTTTCTCGATACTCATGAATCGAGAATAGACTGTGCAGGTGAGAACCCTGTGAATGAAGCGTATAATGGGATCACGAATCTGCGAGGCAGGGATCCCTGAAGTAAATCCTCCATCGGCGATGGTGGACCAGAAAGCTGTCAACTGTGTCGTAGAGACACAGCGTGGTAGCTCCCTGTCTGACCACCCCATCAAACTCTCAGTGAAGACCGGATGTGTGGTCTCCTCCTGAGTATACAAACCCGCGTGGACGGTAAACTGAGCGATAGACATGATATGTGTCTGCCGTCCAAGCGTAAAACTGACTGCTGAGTCGGATGAGAGGCGCGCTGAATCAAGTGAAAACGTAGAAAGGAACTCAATAGTGAGCTCCAGATAAGACTCGCGCCTCTCGTCCAACAGTCTCCTCCATCGAGGGGTAAGCAAACCCTCTAACCTCGTTCTGCTTTCTAAACTATCTATCAGCCCCCAGTCTATCGTCCTCGCGACGTGAAGACGTCGTCTTATCAAGCGCTCCCTGATCCTACGCTCCTCCGATCCTGTCTGAAAGTCTATGAGCGTGCTATCCTCGATCGGTGGGAGCTCTGCTGGTAATGGAATCGGTGCGTGGAGATCTGGTGGTGCTGCATCGGTGTCGTAACGAATGACCCTAGGAGGCTGTGGCTGCTGATCCTCCTGAACCTGAACCTGGATCTATGGTGCATCATGTGGCACCTCTTCCTGGGGCTGAACAGCAGTCCGTCCCCGCTTGCGGGAGGATCGTGAAGTAGATGCCATATCTGCAATTAAAATGTAACAGTTAGCTTTGGAGGATTAATGAAGGTGACCGTGCCCTAACACGTTTTTTAATGTTTTTCTATTTTTTTTTAATTATACAATATTTTAATATTACGCAAAAATGTGTTTTTGTTGTATTAGGGACGGATGTTGCGACCGTATAGCATTTCATTCGCGGTCGCAAATTATTACATAATAAAAATTCAAAATTTCGGCAGCACCCCGGCGTATTTACAAGAAAACCATCAATCCTCGCTTGTATTTAGATTAAATACGGGCGAGGCGGCGAATCCTGCAAATAAAACGCAATGATATTTATATATTCAATTCAATCTCAAGCGTGTCCGATATTTAACTATTCTAATATTAACACGAAACGACAATTATAATAATATAAAACAATTATTTAACTAAAACATCTAAATAATTTCATCTAAAAACGACATTATAAATTTATAACTATTAAAATTAAACTATATGAAACTATACTAAACTAAACTAAATATTTACTATTTAAACTAAAACGACAATCTAATGTTACGGCACAAAAATATTTAGACGACAAACTTTAATAAATGACATAATAACACGACAATAAACTAAAATTAATCAATCCGACAAAATTTACACCTAAGACTAAACATAATTAACAACCTAAACTAAATCATCAACCGACCCGAATCAAACTCGACCCGACCCGACTTGAACAACAACAACAATATAAACAAATTTTACGACTCGATTCTACTCAAACAAAATAAACAAAATCAACTCGACACGAATTAAATCTAAAATTAGATCGACTCGTCCCGAGCATACACCCGACTCGACCCGGACCAAACAACCCAAACTGACCAGAACTAAATTATACCTGAAAGTCGGATTGAAATATGAACGGTGGTCAGTGGTGGCGGCTCAACGGTGGTCAGTGGCGGTGATGGTGGTCGAAGACGGTGGAATGTGGTGGGAGACCAGAGTGGTTGTGGTGAAGAATGGTGAGTCGGAATCGGAGAAAGAGGGGCGACGGAAATGGCGGTGGTGGCGATTATGTTGGTGGTGGTCAGCGGCGGTGGTGTCGAAATGAGGGGGCGACGGAGATGGTTTTTGTGAAATGGAGAGATGGAGGGAGGTGTAGAAAGGAGGGGGTGATTCGACAGTGGAAATGATGGTGGTTCCGGTGGCGGGTGATGGTGAAAGGCGGTGGTGGCGATCGGGTTCTGCAGAGGGTTGTTTGGTTTTGAATGATGAAGACACCCCTGTTTGGGGGTTTTTATTTTTGGGTTTTAAAACCCCTTGCGCACCGCTACACTCTGGATGTTGAGGTGCGCAAGGCATCTATATTTTTCAAACCGACTTAACACTTACGCACCGCAGCATTATGGTTCTTGCGGTGCGCAAGGATAATTTTTTTTTTTTTTTTTTGCACTACAATGATATTTAAATAAAAAAATAAGTTTTATTTACAAAACTCGCCACTAAAATTTTTTTTCACAAACCAAGGGATTTTCGTAACGTCTTTTTGTCAAGCCCAGTTTTGTCGAAAATGTGTGCGATGTCTTCCTTAACCCTATAGTGTACATAACTTCCAACTCTAATGGAGTGTTCGGCATCAAGCCTAATAGCACCCATCCTCATTAATTGAATGTACTCACTTTGGGATTCCGTTGGACTTCGTTTACATTTTCCAGTGTGCGAACAATTTCCACATTCTATGCATCTCTCGTATCGTTTCGCTCTTCGTTTCATTGCACTCTTGGATGTTCCACAAAATGGTGGTATCTGCTCTTGACGACGCCATTCTTTCCTTACCTCAGCGCTTAGGAGAAAGATTTTTTCCTTAAGTTCCATAGGTAAACCTGGTTTTGCAAATTCTAAACAACAAAGCAAATTAAGATCAAACGGATGCATTTTAAACCTAAATTACACTTAGGAAAATATTTCTGAGAGTATAGCAGCTCCAAAATCACCCGAATGGAGATTGAGTACGGGTGGTACGATCCAAACCTGCATACACAAAAACAAGGAAACCCCAGCGTAAAATTGATTTAAAATACCAGACTATCTAAAGCAATCCACACTTTCACACATAACACACAATCAAACCTAATATTTACACGTCCTACCACGTACATTTCACTCTCAAGTTTTCACTAAAGGGAGGTCCAGCTCCTCCACCAGTTCAGGACTTGGTCTTCCAATATAATGCTTTAAACGGTGACCATTAACCTTGAACTTTTGCCCGTCCTCATTCTCCAACTCTACCGTTCCATATGGAAAAACCTGTGTGACTAGAAACGGCCCTGTCCATTGGGATTTTAGTTTTCCTGGAAACATCTTCAATCGAGAATTGAAAAGCAATACTTTCTCCCCACACTTGAATTCTTTCAAATTCTTAATGTGGCAATCATGCAATTGCTTTATCTTTTCCTTATATGCCCAAGATTTTTCATATGCGATGTCACGAAGTTCCTCTAGCTCATGTATTTGGAGAAACTGTTTCTTGCCTGCTGCATCCATATCAAGATTTACTTTTCGTAAAGCCCAATATGCTCGATGTTCCAGTTCAACTGGAAGATGGCACGCTTTTCCATAAATCATCCTAAAGGGTGTGGTCCCTATAGGAGTCTTGTATGCGGTGCGAAAAGCCCAAAGTGCATCATCCAGATTATCAGCCCAG
The DNA here is from genome assembly GCA_030545235.1 of Helianthus tuberosus. Taxonomy (NCBI): domain Eukaryota; kingdom Viridiplantae; phylum Streptophyta; class Magnoliopsida; order Asterales; family Asteraceae; genus Helianthus; species Helianthus tuberosus. Next base: position 10,249 of record JARYGA010047879.1, on the reverse strand, counting down.
TCAATGCGACTTTGTCCGACAGTTTTCTCCAAAATGCGTTTAATACCCCTGTTTGCATTCTCCACTTGTCCACTCGTTTGTGGATGATAAGCAGTTGAAAGTCTATGGGTTACCCCATATCGTTTCAATACCTTCTCCATTGACGAGTTATAGAAGTGGGTACCTCGATCACTAATGATCGCTTTAGGCGTTCCAAATCTCGCAAACAGCTCTCTAAGGAATTTTACTACAACCCTAGCACTGTTGGTGGCCAAGGCTTTCGCCTCCACCCATTTTGATACGTAATCAATGGCTACTAGGATGTACTGATTTCCTCGTGACATTGGGAAAGGTCCCATAAAATCAATGCCCCAAATGTCGAAGATTTCAATAGCTTGGATTGGATTTTGAGGCATTTCATTCCTGGATGAAATGTTTCCGGCTCTTTGACATGCGTCACAACCACGAACATACTCATGAGCATCCTTAAAAATGGTCGGCCAATAAAATCCTGCATCAAACACTCGTTTGGCAGTATAATTTGCTCCGTAATGGCCTCCTGTCGGTCTGTCGTGACAGTGTTTAAGGATATTCATGGTTTCTGGTGCAGTTATACATCGTCTGATGATTTGATCTGCACCTACCCTGAACAAGAAAGGATCTTCCCAAATGTAGAATTTAATATCAGCAAAGAATTTCTTCTTTTGTTGATAAGACACTTCAGCTGGAAGATCTCCTGTTGATAGGTAATTTGCAATGTCTGCGAACTAAGGAAAACCTTTAGTTTCTATGAACATCAATGACTCATGGGGAAACTCATCCCTTATTCTTTCCTCCCAAGTTCTTTCCAACTCAGGGTTCTCCAATCTGGACAGATGGTCAGCAGCAACGTTCTCAGCTCCTTTCTTATCTTTGATTTCAAGATCGAATTCTTGAAGTAATAAGATCCAACGGATCAGCTCGGTTTAGCATCTTTCTTTGCAAATAAGTACCGAATGGCTGCATGATCAGTAAAGATAATCGTTTTTGAAAGCACAAGATAAGAGCGGAACTTATCACATGCGAACACAACGGCAAGTAACTCTTTCTCAGTTGTTGTGTAATTTTCTTGTGCATCGTTTAGGGTTTTGCTAGCATAATATATCGGATGGAAATGCTTTTCTTTACGCTGTCCTAACACTGCACCTACTGCAAAGTCACTTGCGTCGCACATGATTTCAAATGGAAGGCTCCAATCTGGAGAAATTAGAATTGGTGCTTGGACTAATCTCTCCTTCAGTAACTCAAAAGATTTTAGACACTCGTCAGAAAACACAAATGGCCTATCTTTTTCTAAAAGTTGAGTCATAGGACGGGCGATTTTAGAGAAATCACGAATGAATCTACGATAAAATCCCGCATGACCTAAGAAACTCCTGATTGCTTTCACTGAAGTAGGCGGCGGAAGCTTGGAAATGGTTTCAATCTTGGCTTGGTCAACCTCAAGCCCCGCTTGTGAGATCTTGTGTCCCAAAACTATTCCTTCACGAACCATAAAGTGGCATTTCTCCCAATTTAACATAAGGTTCGTTTCTTCACAACGAGTCAGCACTCGATCTAGATTTCGCAAGCAAATGTCAAAAGAACTCCCGAAAACAGAGAAATCATCCATGAAAACTTCCATGGAGTCCTCGATCATTTTATGAAATATAGCTACCATACAGCATTGAAACGTGGCTGGAGCATTACATAATCCAAACGGCATGCGTCGATACGCAAAAGTACCATAGGGACAAGTAAATGTGGTTTTTTCTTGATCCTCAGGTGAAATGGGGATCTGAAAATAACCAAAAAAGCCATCAAGGAAACAATAATATTGTTGCCCTGATAATCGTTCTAACATTTGGTCTATGAATGGTAAAGGAAAGTGATCCTTTCTAGTGGCATCATTCAGCTTGCAGTAGTCTATGCAGACTCTCCAACAGGTTACGGTCCTGGTAGGTATTAATTCGTTTTTCTCATTGACGATCACAGTCATTCCTCCTTTCTTAGGAACTACCTGTACAGGACTTACCCATGTTGAATCAGAAATTGGATAAATAAGCCCTGCATCCAGTAGCTTAATTATCTCTTTCTTTACAACCTCTTGCATGTTTAGGTTTAACCTTCTCTGTGGTTAAACCACCGGTTTATATTCTTCCTCCATCAGAATTTTATGCGTGCAAAAAGACGGGATTATGCCTTTGATATCCATGAGTTTCCACGCAACAGCGTTCTTATGCTTTTTAAGAACACTCATCAATTCTTTCTTCTCATCCTCCGTCAGATTTGTCACGATGATGACGGGTAATTGCGATCCTTCACCTAAGAATGCATATTCTAGGTGAGACGGTAACTTCTTTAGCTCCAAAGTTGGCGGTACCTCAACTGACGGTTTTTCTTTTGGATTATCTTTATCGATAACTTCAAACACTTCACAATCCTTAGATTCAGAGGAAGGTTCACTATCAGATGATGGTGTATCTTCTGAATCTTCAGAAGTATCAGAAGTTTTACTCTCACATACGTCACTAAGGAGACTTCCCATATGTGTCATGAGAGTATCAATAAAGTAAGCGGTATCGTCATGTTGTTCAGTGTGCCTCATTGATCGTTGAATATCAAATGTGACTTCATCTTCATCGACACGAAGAGTCAACTTGCCATCATACACATCAACGATTGCACGTGCAGTAGCAAGGAATGGACGTCCTAAAATTAACGGAATTTTGGAGTCCTCGTCCATGTCGAGAATAACAAAGTCAACAGGGAAAACAAACTTGTCGACTTTTACTAGCATATTCTCCACAATGCCCCTTGGGTATTTTATCAATCGATCTGCAAGCTGAATACTCATTCGTGTAGGAGATGGTTCTCCTAAGTTAAGCTTTGCAAATATTGAATAGGGCATAAGATTTATACTGGCTCCTAAGTCGGCAAGTGCATTGCTCACAGTAAGACTTCCTATCAAACAGGGAATGGTAAAACTCCCTGGATCAGCAATCTTTGCTGGCAATTTATTCTGCAAGACAGCAGAACATTCTTCGTTCAGAGTGATGGTTGAAAGATCTTCTAATTTCCTTTTGTTTGTTAGGAGATCCTTTAGAAACTTGGCATACTTTGGCATTTTAGCCAAAGCTTCAATGAATGGGATGTTAATGTGCAGTTTCTTTAGCATTCCTATGAATTGATTATACTGTTCTGCATCTTTTGCTTTTATCAATCTCCCAGGATAAGGTGGTGTTGGTTTGTACACCCTCATTGGTTCTTTCTTCTCTTCTGGAGATTTACTGGGCTGTACTGTACTTTCTGGGCGTAGCCTAGATTGTACATTTCTAGATGGTGTCTCCATCTCTTCATCAACCTCTGGATCTTCATCGTCTACTTGTTCAATCTCTACAGCTCCTCGTCCGCTTCTTGTGGTAACAGCCTTTGCAGTAGCATTTGGATTTCTGACAGTGTTGCTAGGGAGACCTCCTTGAGGTCTCTGGTTCAACTGGTCCAAGTTCTGCAGTGCAGTGCTCTGGTTCTTCATAAAGGCATCATTCTCCAAGAACCTCGACTGTGTTTCTTGATATCGAGTTTCCTGTTGTGTGATGAACTGTGTAAGTAACTGCATCTGCTGGGATAGTGTATCTTGGCTTTTCTTCAGCATTTCTTCTATGGTCGTGTTCTTCGTTCCTGAACTTGGTCCTGCTCCTGTGTCTTGAAACAAATTTTGATGTGGCTGAAACCCTGGTGGGTTGTTGTTCCTCCAGCTAAAGTTCGGGTGGTTTCTCCAATTCGTATTGTAACCACCTCCGAAATTGGTCTGATTTCGGTTGCCTATGAACTCCACCTGCTCTTGTGATTCCGTAGGGGCAATAGGACACGAGGTTGTGTCATGCCTCCCTGTGCATATCTCACACAATTGTTCCTTCTTTAGCTCCATATCGTTCAGCTTCTTCTTCAAGGCATCAATCTGTGATTGCATCATGGTGGTATCGTCGACTTTATGCACTCCTCTGTGTGTAGAGGATGAGTTTCTAGAATCCGGAAATTCGTAGCTACTCATTGCGATGTCCTTGAACATCTCCGTACATTCCTCTGGTGTTTTGGCGGTCATAAGATTTCCTCCAGCTGTAGTGTTCAGCATGTTTCGTGTGGCAGGCGTCACTCCGTGGTAGAACTTCTCTACTAAGGCCCAATCTTCGAATCCGTGATGCGGACATTTGAGTAACAGCTCCTTGAAACGCTCCCATGTCTCGTAGAAAGACTCTCCTTCTTTTTGGCGAAATTCTTGAATCATGCTCCTCAGACGAGCGGTTTTAGAAGGAGGAAAGTATTTGCCTAAGAATTTCTCTTTCATACCAGCCCAGGTGGTGATTGATCCCGCAGGAAGGGATTCTAACCACGCATGAGCTCGATCGGCAAGTGAGAATGGAAAAAGGCGCAATTTACATGCGTCTTCGCTGACACCTTGCTCCTAAAACGTATCGCAGATAGCTGAAAAGCGAGAAAGGTGAACATTGGGGTCTTCGGAAGGTAACCCGTGGAATTGGATAGTATTTGTAACCATCGAGATGATTTGAGGTGGAATCTGCCACCTATTGGCTTCAATAGCGGGTCAAGAGATACTGGATCGACCATTTCCCGCGTTCGGTCGGGCGTAGTCTGCAACGACTCTCCTTGGTGGGGGATCGTTTTCAGCCATGTGTTCCTTACTATCTTGGAAATTGCGTAGACGTTCGTGTAAATCTCACTTGGGTTCAGGCGAAATTGCAATTAAAGCTTTCTAACCCTAAAGGCACAAATTGCAAGCAAAAGGCACCTAAAGGCAATTAAAGTCTAAGAAAGCAAGTAAACAAAGAAAGCAAATAAACAACTAAATAAATGACTTGGGTTGTTTTCAAAAATTTTTCTTAGTGTCCCCGGCAACGGCGCCAAAAACTTGATGTAAGCTGCGTGGTCGTGTTGTAATTATATTTCCAAAATGTTTTAAGCGTTGGAAAGCGTGATATAATTACATGACTTATTGAATGATGACAAGTTTTAAAATGGAATTGCTTCTAAACCACACGTAATCGGCAAGTGCACCGGTCGTGGTGTAGTTAAGTCGGTAAGACCGAATATCGATCCGTGGACACTATTTGGCGAGAAATATTGAAACTAACCTTTATCAAATATTTAGTTAAATTGAATTGAAGTTTGATTTTTTTATTTTTAGATTTATACAAAAAAAATATTAATTTAAAATGAATTTGTATTTAATTAAAACAAACATTGATAATATAAAACTTACGGGAAAATAAGACAGGAAACGTAAAATTAAAATAGATAAACACAAATACAATATAACAATTAAACAAGCAACATATAACAATTACTGAAACAAAGTATTATAAATATAATTTGGAGTACAGATATATAATAAAACGGACTACCTGGGTTTTAGAATCCCTAAAATCATGCAATGCTAATTTGACAATAATAACAGCTAAATATCTTTTTTCCTTTGGTTAACCCCCCCGTTAGAGATGCCATTTAAAAAAAAGATAAAGACGAGATGTGAAGTGCTAGAACGAACCGGCTCGAGCCATCGACACCAAATCCTACGTGAATCCAACCGTTGGAACCTCAGAGACTAAGTTGTGAGACGATCTTTTAAACCCGCAAAGCGAACAAATCTTTGAAAATTAAAATCCTAAGAAACCTTAATCACGATGTAATAAAAGAGCTCGAGTTATCGACCACCCAAATTACCCACCAATGATTAGCTAATAACCTAGCTCACCCCAATCTTATTTCTAGTCATAAGGTGAGGATGTATGTTTTATTATTTTGATTTGAATTATTATTAGACTTGGTCAATTTCTCAACACAATATTTAACCCGAAAATCGAAAGACAAACGAATCAAATTAAATTCTAAGTTTAAGGGGAATTTCTTCATGTTTAAACTTGTTGAATTTATCGACAAATAACTAAATCAAGATTATAACAACATGCAATATCAAGATTAATTTCAAAGATAATATTCTGTAAATCACATGAAATAACTGAAATTACGTCAAATATGCATTACAACCTTTTAGTTCATCATAACCCAGGTAGTTTATAAGTTTAGCTACACATATTATACAATAACACACTTACACAAATGTTTACAACTACTGAAAACATAATAACAACTTATTGAATTTGAAATTTCGAATATTTACCGAACTCGGGTCGATTAGGACTAGAACCGAAGGCCTCTAAACTTCCCGAGAGCTCCGAGGGACTTCACCGGCACTTCCGGGTGCTTAAACTCGCTTAATAGCAAGCTTAGAACTGAGATTTCGAGTGTGAGAAGGTGTGATTTACGATCAAGAATGCATGGCTATTTATACTTGAAATTTTTGGCAACTGTTCATCCCTTGCGCACCGTAACAATCTGGGCGTTGCGGTGCGCAAGCCTTGTGTCAGCTAACTTTCAAAACCTGCTCCATTAGCGACCGAAAGCTTCTTGCCGACAAACCCTTGCGCACCGTAACATTCTGGTTGTTGCGGTGCGCAAGACCTTCAACTAACTTTCTTCAAGTGGTCCTTACGCACCGCTACACTGAAGTTCTTGCGGTGCGCAAGGACTTTCCAACCAACTTTCTTCAGTGATGCTTACGCACCGCTACACTATGGTTGTTGCGGTGCGCAAGCGTTGGACTTGGTCAATTTTTTTATTTTCTTTGACACGTTTCCCTATGTATTGTTTCCTTCGCCGATCTTTTACTGTTTTCTCGCATAATCCACAGATATTTCACCGATTCCTGCAGATTCACAATTTAATCGATTCAGTACCAAATACAAAGGTTAAATGCATACAATTTCTCTGAAATAGGGGTAATTTGATACAGAAGATATGTATAATTCTGAACACATCAAGTACCATCGGCGTATCCACCATGTTTCTCACATATTACTTCTGTTTCGTGAGACGGTGTCATGTGTGCCGATAGACACAGATAGAATTGCGTTCCCTTGGTCCAATCAATAGAAGATCGGACCAGGTCGAAAATAAAATCGAATAGTTTAGGTGGCGAGATTGATTGCGACTATAGTGACGACGGCGCGTGCGAGTAGCTTGATGACACGAAACATCGAAGTAACGTGTCGGTTAGGCGACGAGCGATAAGCGGTAAGCGAATAGCGCGGTATTGATTAGATTCCACTTTAAACCCACATGGCACGTTTCCATGGGAGTTTGCTAACATGGTGAAACACCACGTTTAACCAGGTTAGTTTCGCCTCGTGAAGCGATGTCATGTGTACTAATATCACTTTTGAAGTTCATAAGGACTCCATGGTGACATCACCTTAGAATGCCCAAAATCCAGAGATTTCGCGGTTAAAAGTGAAGATTTAAAAGGTAGAAAGGTGTAGAGTTGATTATAGGTCATAGAAGTACAAGATTTGGGTTAGAAACTTACCAGAATCGCGAGAAATCGAGAGAAAAGTGGCTTGGAACGTCTGGTCGCACGAGAGCAGTCACATCAAGTGTTCTCGTTCGATCGGTCGGCCTATCCGTCCGATCGGTTAGCATGCCCGTCCGATCGGCTGACATGTCTGTCCGATCAGTTGGTGTATCTGTCCGATCGGTTGGACATGTCTTGTCCGATCGGTTGGACATGTCTTATCCGATCGGTTGGACATGTCTTGTAGGTTGGGTCTCAGCATTTGGATCTTGTGCGTTGCGATGATTTTGTTACTCTGTTTCGTATAGGTAGGTATGTATTTATTATAACTAATCACAAAAAGGTCGTATATACGTATCCATATTCCAAAGTTTCGATATAACATTCGGTTGTCGTTTCGAGTGTGCGATTATTAGCGACGTTTCACGGCCATCAAGGAGGGTAGTATAGGTCCTTTCTCGATGTCGTCGTGAACGTTATTGTGTGTTGTGCCACAATGACTGACGGGGTACCACTCACTCGTATTGTCATCATCGTCACGACCACTGGAGCTTTAGCACTCACCCGAGAGTCTTTGTTAGCGTTAATTGTCTGCGTTTCGACACATCAAGGCCACCGAGGAGGGTAGAATAGGTCCTCACTCAATGCAATCGTGAGTGTATGTGATATGGTGTAGTATAGCATTAATGTATTTCGAAAATATGTGATTATCCTTCTAGTAGCGACGTATGCGATATAGTTACATTATGATCCGAATCTCTGGTGCTAGGCGTAATGAGTATATCGAGTAGTAACAACGCACAAAAGTGCGGGTTGTTACAAAACCGCTCGCATCAACCACCGCTATGATAACAAGGAAATTCATCTGGGAACATATCATCTGCCATTTCGGTCTACCAATGTGCATTGTCACCGACAACGGTACCATCTTCGCTGCCGATGACTTTCAAAAATGGCTAAAGGAGCTAAATATTGAACACATATTCTCCTCAGTGGTGCATCCGCAAGGGAATGGCCAGGTCGAGAGTATCAATAAAAGCTTAGTCGAAGGCATCAAAGCACGGTTGGGAACAGCCAGACGCGGCTGGGTTGATGAACTCCCAAGTATCTTATGGGCACACAGGACAAGCCCAAAGACAAGTAACGGTGAGACACCCTTCATCCTGGTCTATGGCACTGAAGCGATGATCCCCGCAAAAGTAGGCCACCCTTCACCTAGGATGTTGGCTATCAACAAGATAGACAACAATGAGGAGCGCAGGGTTGACTTGGACCTCCTGGAAGAAAGGCGTGAAAACGCTGCCATCAATGAGGCCAAGTATAAAAACCAAACTCGAAAAGTACTACAATGCACGCGTCCGCATTTGTACCTTCAATCCGGGAGACTACGTCCTTCGTGACAATGAAGCATCTAACGTGGAACGCCCAGGGAAACTCGCCCCCAAGTGGGAAGGACCCTACCTCATCAAAGAGGTCCTGGGCAAAGGCGCATATAAACTGCAAACATTAGAAGGCGAAACTATCACACGCACATGGAATGCACAACAGCTTCGACGCTGTTATATGTAAGCCATGTTTTTTACATTTACCATGTAACCTATCGGGCCACAGGCCATTTGCAAATAAATAAATAAACGATTCAATGCAATATTGTTTATTTACTCCTATTACAAATGCGTGTTCCACTCTACGGTATCTACAAAAACAGATTGGCAAAATCTTCATTTGCGATACCCACACAGAGTGGTGACCACACGCAACTATTGTAATAGGCCAACAATGGCAAAACATTAACCGCCTATCCGGCTGGACAGGCGACTACGGTTTTCACAAAGCCTACACAATTCCTAAACCCTAACGGGATAAAAACAGGAATTAACTAATACTCATACGACAAAGGTATAGAGTATACTTAACCGCGCTTTACAACGGGTAAAGTTCTTCATACTTGCATATCATCTAGATATGCAAAGGGCAATTACAGACTTAGTGTTATTCACAAGAACATTAAACTCATACAAGTTCAAACATGCAAGTAATAAAAACACTTGTACAAATTGAACAGAGCGGTTAAAACTTTATATTCAAAAAATTTCTACACCGTCGCGGTGCACAAGGGATTTACATAAAGTTCTTAACATTTACATGAGGAAACAAAAAAGGCACGCAGGCCAGCCTAGTCTTTCTTTGTACCGCTGGAACCCGCACCATCCTTGCCCTCAACAGCAGGGTTTTCCTCATCTTCCTCATCCGCATATAACACTCGCAAGCGGTCCACATAGTCCCCCGACTCTAGGCATTCTTCAAGATCCTCAAGAGCGGTAATGGACGTCTCGTTATACGTCGCAAGCGCAGCAGCAAGAAGCGCTTCAGTGTCCACACCGTGGAACCCGGATCGTTCATCAGTATATTTGCCCTGGGCCGCAATATTCATATGAGCAATGCAACGATTGTAGCCAGCTTTAAAACCAGCATCCCGGGCGCGCTCCCTAATCTCATTAACACCTGACACATTCTCAGGTGCGTCAAGGATGGACGTAACAATCTGCGAAACAAAAATAGTACGGTTATCAAAGGTAGGCCTAAAAAAGATAACAAAGACAGCGGATACTTACATGCCCGATCCCGTGGTTACGCATCCACTCGTGATCGCCCTTGAGCAGATCGACTGCAGAAGCAAGACTATCTCTAGCCTCTGCAACCTCCCTCGCCCGCGCTTCAGCATCGGTAGCACGGGCACTGATCTCCTCAATAGTGGCCACCCGACTCCGCACTTCCGCCTTTTTACAAAGAGAACACAAGTATACAAACATAATAAACATA
>JARYGA010047878.1:0-47826 GCA_030545235.1 Helianthus tuberosus | reverse complement strand
GATTAGCGGCGAGTGACATAAGAGAGAGGCAGGTTAAGGCCAATGATACTGGATTCCCTCATGAGATATTTCGATTGGTTGATAAGAAGGTTTCATTTAAGATTGATGTTTCAGAGTTTAATCTTAAAAATGACTATCGTGTTTATACTGTGCAAAAAACATGTGATGATCCAGTAATAATTGCTGAGTTGGTTGGTGGAGATGGTAATGGTAATGGTAATGGAAATACTGATGAGGTAGCATATAAAATTACTCTTTCAATCTATTTATTTTTATTTTGAGTTTTAAACACTGGATTCTGCAGTTTTTTATATGATATCATATATTATGATCCTTTAGGTTACTCAAGAGGTAGCTGACGTTAAAGATGTTAACCTTTCAGAATCTTCCCATGTGTCTGCTGAACGAACTTCAAGGGTGAGTATTTATTTTTAAAGTATGTTTAGTATTTTAAAAAGAGTTCATTATTTTATTAAATGAGATCAATAGTTGTTTTGTGATCTGTTGCAGAGATGATGTCTCTGTTACGGCCGACTCTTCAGCCGTTGAAGTTGAAAAGGATTCTGGATCAAGTCCCAATGGAAAGCGGATGGCTCAAGATGCTGATGTTGTCAACGTTGGTAAGCTATCCACTAATGTGAGAAGAACCCGGAAGAAGCTGACTAAGCTTAACAATTAGATGCTTATGAAAAAACAATTCTTATAAGAGATAAGTAGAAACCATTTATTTTTTAAGAATCCTTGTGGTTTTTATTTATGTTTGTTAACTCTATCATTTCTATTTTGGCGTCAAATTCAACCACCACCCCATAACCACCTATATCACCAATATTTATATGTACCAATTGGGAACTTACTCTGGTACCAAGATATTAATCAGATATCAACTTCTAGTAATCGTATTCTCCAAAATTCGTGTGATATTCCTTGTGTTCGTGAGATTGAGTGTATACACCGCTAACATAGTTGTATGAGAGTGTAATTCCTTGAGATCCAGGATTCTTTCAATTAAATCAAAGAAACCATGTTTCCCTGCAACCATTGTCCCGATTAAAAACGCTGAAGAGCAATCAGACGAACAACATTGAATCCGACACAATGCTACTACTTCCATGATCTATTATGGCCATTATGTAATAAACTGCACCATAAAAATAATAACAAGATGAAGCTATAACCCTTATTTGCCATGCCATTAACACCGGCATTCAAGACCAAACATCCGACACATGGTACGGTGAAGATCTATTGTTCTTGTCACTGAAACAGGCTTATGGTCTGATATGTGGTATGTAACCACTTCATTTAAACACCACTGTTCTGGATATCTATCTCTATTCAAATATTTTAAAAAATTCGCATGGGATAGAAACCAGAACAGGTAATCATGAAACATTGTTCATACGAGGAATTGGTGTAATTGATCTTAAGACTAACAACTTTAAACTGAGGATTCCTAGTGTGTTCTATACACCGGAAATCACTCGTAATGTTCTTGTAAAGATCAAATGATTCAACAAGGATTTATTGTTAAGACCATGAAACCACATACAGAGAAGCATCATGTATTTGCATTTTGATCAGTAAGACAGCAAATTTTGTTTTGTAGTTTAGTAAGTTGTTTGATTGTTTCATTTTATGTAAAAGTAAGTGCCCGTTATGTACCAGTTCAAAATTGGAAAGCATTAGATTACTTGAATTTATTCTCTTTTCACTTGAAACCATGTGTAGTGGCTAAGTGAAGCGGCGTGTTCTTTGCCGCTTCACGCCCCAAGACGCCAGAACACCGCCCCCATGGGCGTTTCTCTCAAAAATTGAAGAATTGCGTGTTTGTGGGAACGCCCGGACAATTGTGATTTGGCCTGTAGGAAATTAAAGAAAAAGAAAAGAAATTAAACTAAATATCTGAGGTAATCATTGCAAGGGGCATTATCCCACTATGCCACTTTTTAACTTCAAGCCCCATAATGCCCCTTGCTGACTGGGATGCCATGTGTCGCATAACGCTCAAAGAGGGGCTTGATCTTCAAGCCCCACTACACATGGTCTGAGTACTTTTTTAGTGTAATTTGGTGAAGTTATATCAGGATGAAAAATAGTTTTATTAATGAATTATGTTACATTTATATCCACCTTTCATGGCATAAAGTTGCCTACGGTTACGCGTTACTTAGGTACCTTGGTTCCGCGGCTTATAAATGCCCTTTATTGTGTTTGCTGCTGGCATTGTCTTACAAGCGAGTCTCCTTACTTTCTCCGCCTCATTGACCTTCGCAGCGATAGCTTCCGCCGGACCTCACCAACCATTTTCCCGTGCTTAACATTTCTAGAAAGGCCTCCAACTATATATCTGATTAGATCTGATCTTATCGATCTTCTCTTCAGACTAGTTGTTTGTGTGTGGGATTTAAGTGAGCATCTCTTCTTCCTCTTTCATTTCTATGTGTTTGAATTAGGGATTTTCCATGTAAAAAAATTAGGGGTTTTTCGAAAAAGGAGTGACACACGATTGGAAAAGTTAGAGGTTTTCTCATTGTCAACTTTGCCAACTTCTTGTTGCTGTGATTTAATTAGGGTTTGGTCCGTACGATCGTGCCGCCTTACATGTTTATCTCTTTTTCATAGTTGTTTGTGTTTGTTGTTATAGCATGATCTAGTATAGCTATTAATTGTTGATCCATAATTGAATGTAGATCTTGCGGTTTTTATTGGATCATCCCATTCTGATCTCAAATCCAAAACCATCTCTTGAATCAATTTTTTAGCTTATGTGCTATATATGATATCTCTATGTATGATAGTATTAAGTATCTGCAAAAGAGCTTAAGAAAGTCTTTGACATTACATGTTCTATCTAACCTTTTGCATTACATGTTCATCCTTGTCATTATCTTGCATTTGATTGTTATTGGAACGTCTTTGATTACGAGCTTTTGTGTTTTTAGCTGGTACTGCGTCGTTAGCAAGTCTTGATAACATTTCCTTCAAATCAAGATGAATTTCACTGGAAGAAAAAGTACTGAACCAATGTATGTATGAGTTTTAAATAAATTCGCATACTTTTGAAGCTTGATTTTAAAGACTGGGTATAATTAACATGCTTTTGCTTTTGTAGACGGGGTATCATTCCTCCCAATTCAGGCAGGATTCTGGGTGAACCGAGACCCAAGATGCGAAGGTTGCATGATGTGTATAAAGAGCTTGGTGATTCAGTTTCCAGTGATGAGGAGAGTGACTTTTCAGATACTATGACTTTAAACACAGTGGTTAGAAAAATTAGGGCTAAACGTCGAAAAGCAAGAACTCTTAAAGGCAAAATGAAGGAACCTGTGATGAGTGATTTCAGTTCAGAATCTGATAATGATTCAGATGAACATGTGCCACCTGCTGCTGGGTCTGGTGTACCCCGGGATATTGAATATAAATATGAGATTTCTGTACGCACTATAAACAGAAATCCCTCAGATTTTGAGATAGAAGTGTCTGAAAAGTTTGTGTTGAAATTTTAGATCATATAGGGAAGCTATGCAATTTAGGGAGGGATCATGGATAGTGATAGTAACAGACTTGTTGTATCTAGTCCCTGAAATGTAAGAAATGGTTATGTGAACTTATTTCAGTTGAAGTTTTTAAGTATGTCTTTTGAATTTGCTTGCTATCTAATTTGCTATTCGTGTTCTACATTATCTTAAGACCAATCATAGACAAGCATTTTTTTTGTTTCGGGCTGATAGTGATTGGCAGCTGTATGACTATTACGATTCTGATTGTGATGGTTGTCTCCTAAGTCATGGATTGAGTAGTGATTCACCCATCTCATGGAGGACCACGAAACGTCATGCTACTTTTGTCGAAAAAGATTAACAACAAACGTTTGGTGGTACACAAAAGGGTTTATAGGTTTGAGTTTCAAGCCTCACAAATGGCTGGAAAGGGGTTGCTATTAATAGTTCATTCATGATTGTTTCTGCTTCAAGCAGTCACTAAAGTGCGTCCACAACATTGCTACAAATTGCTAGATACATCAATAGAACCTTACCCAGGGCCGGCCCGTTAGTGTATCAAACCCAAGCTAGGGCTTTGGGCCTCCAAGTTTTTTGGGCCTCTGCTTGAAAAATATTTTGTGTATAGTATGTATAATTATAATATATTGATTAACTTCACATATATGGTTGCTGTAGTCTAGCGGTGTAGAATAATGTCCGCAACCAGTAGGTCTTGGTTCGAAACCCAGCACACATTAATTTATGTTTTCTTCATCTTTTCTAAATTGGAGAGGCCCTAGGCCCAAATAAATCCAGTGTCGGCTCCTTTGTTTTTTAGGCATTAGTAATTTATATATCCATACCGAGTGTTGTTTTGGCTTATCAAAATAGTTGGGGTAAGTTGTAACTTGCCTTCATGGTCACAACCAAATATTCATATTCGAAATGGAGATTGGTTCCCTTAAAACTACTTGAGCCCTTTTAACCGAACAATTTTAACAATTTCGTTTTCCCCCACTAAAAAGAGTCCTAGATCGGTTTTATTAACTTGTTATCGACTCATTAAGCGGTCAATCTGGTAATATTAATAAGGTATATTATGATGGTGAGTAAAATAATATATTTTACTAGGGCCCCAATTTTAAAATTCGCTTTGAGCCTCCAAAAATGTTAAGACGACTCTGACCTTACTCGCTCGGGTTACACCGCCGCCGGTCCAGCTAGTGGTGCCCGGTGGGTAGGGGTGAGTTGGGTGTTTGCCAATGGTGTTAGTGTGAGGGTAGGAGAAAGATAGAGAGAGTTATGTGTATGGAGAGAGGGGGAGAGAGAAGGGGGTAAAATGGTGGGGTCCATGTTTTAAGGCAGTAGTGTCACTAAATCAGGAGTTTAGAATGGTGGATGGACCGAGTGTTGTGACAGGACGGGATTCAAAGACATTAGGGTAGGAAGGGCAAGTGGCCCTTCCCCCTAATCGACTTGAAGGAGGCGGGTTTAAGGTTGTGTATCAACCTCAATGAACAATCAAATAGAATTAAACTACACATATTGTTTTGGAATAGAGATGGGCATAATCGGGTATTTTGAATACCCAGAACCCGGGTACGGGTACCCGTACCCGGGTTCTGATATCACTGAGTGGAACCGGGCAAACTGTGGAACCGGGTCCGGGTTGAACTCGGGTAGAAGTTAAAAAAATGGAACCGATGTAACCGGTTACGGGTATTGTCGAACCGGGTTCGGGTATAGTTTGGAACCGGGTACGTCGGGTACTGACAGGAACCGGTTCTGTCGGGTACTTTCAAATCAAATGCTGCAGAACACTGTTTGGAACCGGTTCTGTCGGGTACTTTACAAAACTTTTTAGCATGCTTCGCTAACGTCGAGTTAGAGTCCTTGATTAACAAGGCGCCACAATGTTTACATTGGGCCTTTTACGAACCGTCACTCATTTTGACCAAGTCCCAATTGCACCATACTTCCGCATTGCGACTATGTGATAATGTTCCAACAACATATGGAACGGTTTAACTTTAAGGAACATTATTGACGGATGGGGAATTTGTGGTTTTAGAATTCTTTGAAGCCATTGTAGAAAAGTATTAGAAGAAGTAGAAGAAAATGATATAAGAAGAATATAAGAGGATTGGTGAGTTAAACAAATGAAATTTGAAAACAATTTAAAGGAATCGGTTCTAACGGCTAGTAACCGGGTACAACGACTAGTAACCGGTTCCAACGGATATATTTGGCATTTAATGCATTTAATGATATTTGCAACGGATAGAACCAGTTCTAACGGTAACATCATACCGGGTATACTGGAGGAACCGGGTATTGTAGGAACCAGGTACAGGTGAGGAACCGGGTAGGGTTATGAACCGGGTACTACCCATTTATTATGAGAAAAATGGAACTGGGTAGGAACCTCCGGGTTTTTTGAATCTGGACCCGGTTCTCCTATGTATCGGGTAGGAACTGGAACCGGTTCCGGATCGATTCTACGGGTTTGGGTTTGGAACCGGATATTATACCCATCTCTACTTTGGAAACACCATAAAGGTCATTTTGATTCTCTTGACAGCAACAAAAATTGCCCATTTTTGTTTTGTTGTGGATTAAATGGCCCAAAACAACAGATTTAACTAATTTTATTATCTAGTTTTTTTAAATTATCCTATAAGATCAAACTCTTTCTACACCCTTATATGTATATAATGAAGTTATTGTTTTGACGTGTTAAAGCGGAATGGAAGATGATGCATATATGTGTAGGACACAAAATTTTTAAATAATTTTGTCGCTTCTAATAAAATTTGTGTAGGGGCCAATATATTAATGATGGTGAAAGAGTAATTTATGGTTGCATTAATAAGACTTGAGTAACTCTTTAAAATATTTATTAATATTCAATATCAAAATGTCTATACTACCCTTAGTAATTAAAGCATTAATTAAAAGTGGACAAAAATGATATCTTGATTCACAACCATTGATAAAAAAAAATATAGGGTCTAGATTAATTCATTTTTTCTTCTTTTAAAAAGATTCTTCTCAAATGAACCTCCCCCATGATGCATAATCATTATATATATATATATATATATATATATATATATATATATATATATAGATAAATAAACTAAAAATCTTAAGATTAAGAATTATGAAAAAAGTGAACTGAGATTGTGATTGATCCATTAAGTGTATGTGTGTGTATATATATGTATCATATTATGATAAATAAGATTATATATTTATATAGATAAATAAACTAAAAATCTTATGATTATGAATTAAGAAAAAAAAAGTAAATTAAGATTGTGATTGATCCATGAGAACCTCATAAATATAAAATCTTATTTAAATCAAAAGTTATTACGAAAAAGGTTTTGATTACAGAATTCTAAATAAATAAAAAATTGTTACACCTATTCATGAGATTATTCTATGAGATTATGTGAAGCTCATTTATGGAAATTGTTGTAAATATGTAAATAACAATATTTACGTAACTAAAATAACATCAATATTTTGAAAAAAAAAGTAACATATAAATTATCGCGGAGAAATTGCAATAATATAATTCATATTAATTGTTTTTATCGTCAATACTAGTTCAGAATTTTTTATTATTCATTCATTGCGAAAATCTAAAATATTTTGAGTATCCGAATAAAACAAATAAAAATATATATGTTCATTATATATAAATATATAGGTATATATCTATACTTTCTATAAAAGGAGAAATCCCAATGACATAAGAAAAACTGATGTGTCAGCAGGAGGGGCAGTCCAACAATGTTTTTCTTATGTCATTATTACATCATAAGGTCTAATATATAAATCACTTTAAAATACATTTAATTTAATTTCAAAGCACTGCCTTGTGTATTCAAATGTTAAAGGTCTGGCTCACATTCCAAAGGGCAAACCACTGCCCATCTACAAGAAAGTAGCAGATGGTTCCTTTGGCAAACGTATACCTAGCAGCAGCAGTTGTTGTTATCTTCCATAATGCTTTTAAACCAGCAAATGTTTAAGGCTAATTACCAGGAAATTTAAATAGAAAAATGCATAGGAATAAGTAATTAGCAATTAATACATGTCACTCAGAAACTCCTGCCAATCATCATTCTTATATAAGGTTTTTCTTCTCATTTCCCTCTTCATATTTCATCACGCTTTCGTCTTCTCTGATTTTGAAATTTGAAATTTAATCACAATCCGAATTCCAAATTAGAAGCTTGTGAATATCAATTGACAGTAACAATCTTATTTTTATTAACGATTTGAATCATGGGAAAGATATGTGGAACATGAAAGCGAGAATTATTCGAAAATGGAATCAGGGTTACAACATGGATCTCATCTTCATTGATGAGAATGTAATTTGTATCTCTGCTTTTCCATTTTATTAGAGAATGTAGTGTTGTATGCTAAGAAGATACTTTCTTTAAATGTTCTTCAGGGTGCTAAGATTCAAGTAGGTATTAAGAGTCATCTGATATCTGTATTTGATGGACAGCTTCAAGAAGATGTTGTTGTGATTCTGTCGAAATTTGGTGTTGGTGAGAATAAAGATTTATATAAAGTAGTAGTGCAGCCTTATAAAATCAACTTTTATAGATGCACAACTGTTACTCCTGTGAGAGATTGGCAAGGTGTTGAGTATGGTTTCAACTTCAGAGCTTATGAATATATTCTTCAATGAGAGGCGTTAAAAGCTTTGAGTGTTGGTAGTGTATATTTTTGTAATCATGTCTTGCTTGTATAATATTAGACAGTTTTACTTATATTCTTGTATAATGTGATCATATAGATGTTGTTGGATCTGTGATTTGTTGTGGAGATCTTGAAATCTTTGATCGACCACCAAAGGAGACTAAGAAGATGAATTTCGATATTGAAGACTTGGAGTAAGTTGTTGTTTACATGTGCAGTCATGTACTGATCATTGTTTGTATTTAATGATGTTAATAAATAAGATGAAGAATGTTGGTATTTAATGTGGGATCATGATAATGGTAATAAATGAGATCTATAGTGTTTGTATGTAATGCTGAATCATGGTAATAAATGAGGTCTACAGTTTATTCTTAGTCAATATGGTAGTTAATTTATGGCTCATTTGCTACTTTAATAAATGTCATATTTTTCATTTGATTTTCTGTTTTTATTCATTCAATGTTGTTTTGATATTAGAGATTTTTAAAGAAATCGTTATAAATTAGTCTTTCGTATATCGTCATATGAATATTCTTTTCATGTAGGGGTAAGGTTTTGCGGTGTACTGTGTGGAATGATTATGCTCTGAAGATTAAGGACTTCATTTATAAAATCCCACATCATGAGCATGCGATGGCTGTTATATAGCATGGAAAGTGTAAGGAATGGAAAGGTATTTTTGTTACTTTCTGCAAATCATGACTATACTGTTTATTTCTGGAAATATAAAGACAGGTATACATTAAATATCTATATACTTTTTCATGTAGGTGAATATACTGTTCAAAGTGATAAGTTTGCAACACGAATTTTTCTGAATGGAGAAATTGATGAAGTTAATGAGCTAAGGAGGAGGTAATTTGTCAATGTTATTTCTATTGTATATAGATGTTCAAGTCAAATACTTGGTTTCATGTTATTTGTTTACTAATTCTAATCATTTGTGGTATTCAAAAGGCTTATACTGAAGTTTGGACAAGGGAGTGGTTCTACTTCTCAAACAATACTATCGTCTCAGAGAGTTTTTCCATTGCATAAAGAATTTGTAACTGATAGTGAGAAGAAACATGTTGATGAGATTAGTGAGATAGAAAAGGTTTCACATCCTTTTATATAGTTTGGTTATTTGTTTGGTTTGTCACCTGCATGTTTTTACAGGAACTGTCTTGTGTTTTTATAGGAAATGTCTTGTGTTGTGGTTGCGACAATTAAGATTGTGCAAGAAGAGTATGGTTGGTTTTATGCTGCCTGTCGTAAGTGTTTCAAGAAGGTGATGGGTAAAAGTGAATACTTGCAGAATGTTGAAAATGTTTCAAATGATATTGTTCGATTGCCTGCGACTTCTTTGGTTTGTCCCAAATGTCATAGTGAATGTACATCGATCACCACAAAGTAAGCAATGATGATTATTTAGCGTTATATTTATATAAGTAACATTCTAAGACTGATATTTGAATATAGTTTTGCAGTTTACTTAGTTAGTTGTGTATATTTCAGGTTCAAGGTGCAAGTGCGGGTGAAGAATGAGAGTGGTAGTGTTTCTTTTGTTATATTTGATAGAGATGTTCAGAAGCTTCTTGGATTAGCGGCGAGTGACATAAGAGAGAGGCAGGTTAAGGCCAATGATACTGGATTCCCTCATGAGATATTTCGATTGGTTGATAAGAAGGTTTCATTTAAGATTGATGTTTCAGAGTTTAATCTTAAAAATGACTATTGTGTTTATACTGTGCAAAAAACATGTGATGATCCAGTAATAACTGCTGAGTTGGTTGGTGGAGATGGTAATGGAAATACTGATGAGGTAGCATATAAAATTACTCTTTCAATCTATTTATTTTTCTTTTGAGTTTTAAACACTGGATTCTGCAGTTTTTTTATATGATATCATATATTATGATCCTTTAGGTTACTCAAGAGGTAGCTGACGTTAAAGATGTTAACCTTTCAGAATCTTCCCAGGTGTCTGCTGAACGAACTTCAAGGGTGAGTATTTATTTTTAAAGTATGTTTAGTATTTTAAAAAGAGTTCATTATTTTATTAAATGAGATCAATAGTTGTTTTGTGATCTGTTGCAGAGATGATGTCTCTGTTACGGCCGACTCTTCAGCCGTTGAAGTTGAAAAGGATTCTGGATCAAGTCCCAATGGAAAGCAGATGGCTCAAGATGCTGATGTTGTCAACGTTGGTAAGCTATCCACTAATGTGAGAAGAACCCGGAAGAAGCTGACTAAGCTTAACAATTAGATGCTTATGAAAAAACAATTCTTATAAGAGATAAGTAGAAACCATTTATTTTTTAAGAATCCTTGTGGTTTTTATTTATGTTTGTTAACTCTATCATTTCTATTTTGGCGTCAAATTCAACCACCACCCCATAACCACCTATATCACCAATATTTATATGTACCAATTGGGAACTTACTCTCGTACCAAGATATTAATCAGATATCAACTTCTAGTAATCGTATTCTCCAAAATTCGTGTGATATTCCTTGTGTTCGTGAGATTGAGTGTATACACCGCTAACATAGTGGTATGAGAGTGTAATTCCTTGAGATCCAGGATTCTTTCAATTAAATCAAAGAAACCATGTTTCCCTGCAACCATTGTCCCGATTAAAAACGCTGAAGAGCAATCAGACGAACAACATTGAATCCGACACAATGCTACTACTTCCATGATCTATTATGGCCATTATGTAATAAACTGCACCATAAAAATAATAACAAGATGAAGCTATAACCCTTATTTGCCATGCCATTAACACCGGCATTCAAGACCAAACATCCGACACATGGTACGGTGAAGATCTATTGTTCTTGTCACTGAAACAGGCTTATGGTCTGATATGTGGTATGTAACCACTTCATTTAAACACCACTGTTCTGGATATCTATCTCTATTCAAATATTTTAAAAAATTCGCATGGGATAGAAACCAGAACAGGTAATCATGAAACATTGTTCATACGAGGAATTGGTGTAATTGATCTTAAGACTAACAACTTTAAACTGAGGATTCCTAGTGTGTTCTATACACCGGAAATCACTCGTAATGTTCTTGTAAAGATCAAATGATTCAACAAGGATTTATTGTTAAGACCATGAAACCACATACAGAGAAGCATCATGTATTTGCATTTTGATCAGTAAGACAGCAAATTTTGTTTTGTAGTTTAGTAAGTTGTTTGATTGTTTCATTTTATGTAAAAGTAAGTGCCCGTTATGTACCAGTTCAAAATTGGAAAGCATTAGATTACTTGAATTTATTCTCTTTTCACTTGAAACCATGTGTAGTGGCTAAGTGAAGCGGCGTGTTCTTTGCCACTTCACGCCCCAAGACGCCAGAACACCGCCCCCATGGGCGTTTCTCTCAAAAATTGAAGAATTGCGTGTTTGTGGGAACACCCGGACAATTGTGATTTGGCCTGTAGGAAATTAAAGAAAAAGAAAAGAAATTAAACTAAATATATGAGGTAATCATTGCAAGGGGCATTATCCCACTATGCCACTTTTTAACTTCAAGCCCCATAATGCCCCTTGCTGACTGGGATGCCATGTGTCGCATAACGCTCAAAGAGGGGCTTGATCTTCAAGCCCCACTACACATGGTCTGAGTACTTTTTTAGTGTAATTTGGTGAAGTTATATCAGGATGAAAAATAGTTTTATTAATGAATTATGTTACATTTATATCCACCTTTCATGGCATAAAGTTGCCTACGGTTACGCGTTACTTAGGTACCTTGGTTCCGCGGCTTATAAATGCCCTTTATTGTGTTTGCTGCTGGCATTGTCTTACAAGCGAGTCTCCTTACTTTCTCCGCCTCATTGACCTTCGCAGCGATAGCTTCCGCCGGACCTCACCAACCATTTTCCCGTGCTTAACATTCAGGGCCGGCCCTGAGAATTCGTGTACCCTGTTCGAGCTTGAAAAAATGTGCCCTTAGGCCTTAACAAAATTGGGTATTTGGCTCACTAAAGGTCTAAAACTAATGCCAAGGGGTTAATAACTAATCTAAACCATAAAAATAGTTTTGTAAGGGCGCTATATGTTGGTGTTTGTATGAATGTACTCAATTAAAAAAATATTTTACATATACTTGTCGGGTTTTTTTCATAAAAAACGTGCCCCTCGAAATATCGGGCCCTGGCCGGTGGTCCTCCCCGCTCACCCTCAGGGCCGGCTATGTTAACATTTCTAGAAAGGCCTCCAACTATATATCTGATTAGATCTGATCTTATCGATCTTCTCTTCAGACTAGTTGTTTGTGTGTGGGATTTAAGTGAGCATCTCTTCTTCCTCTTTCATTTCTATGTGTTTGAATTAGGGATTTTCCATGTAAAAAAATTAGGGGTTTTTCGAAAAAGGAGTGACACACGATTGGAAAAGTTAGAGGTTTTCTCATTGTCAACTTTGCCAACTTCTTGTTGCTGTGATTTAATTAGGGTTTGGTCCGTACGATCGTGCCGCCTTACATGTTTATCTCTTTTTCATAGTTGTTTGTGTTTGTTGTTATAGCATGATCTAGTATAGCTATTAATTGTTGATCCATAATTGAATGTAGATCTTGCGGTTTTTATTGGATCATCCCATTCTGATCTCAAATCCAAAACCATCTCTTGAATTAATTTTTTAGCTTATGTGCTATATATGATATCTCTATGTATGATAGTATTAAGTATCTGCAAAAGAGCTTAAGAAAGTCTTTGACATTACATGTTCTATCTAACCTTTTGCATTACATGTTCATACTTGTCATTATCTTGCATTTGATTGTTATTGGAACGTCTTTGATTACGAGCTTTTGTGTTTTTAGCTGGTACTGCGTCGTTAGCAAGTCTTGATAACATTTCCTTCAAATCAAGATGAATTTCACTGGAAGAAAAAGTACTGAACCAATGTATGTATGAGTTTTAAATAAATTCGCATACTTTTGAAGCTTGACTTTAAAGACTGGGTATAATTAACATGCTTTTGCTTTTGTAGACGGGGTATCATTCCTCCCAATTCAGGCAGGATTCTGGGTGAACCGAGACCCAAGATGGGAAGGTTGCATGATGTGTATAAAGAGCTTGGTGATTCAGTTTCCAGTGATGAGGAGAGTGACTTTTCAGATACTATGACTTTAAACACAGTGGTTAGAAAAATTAGGGCTAAACGTCGAAAAGCAAGAATTCTTAAAGGCAAAATGAAGGAACCTGTGATGAGTGATTTCAGTTCAGAATCTGATAATGATTCAGATGAACATGTGCCACCTGCTGCTGGGTCTGGTGTACCCCGGGATATTGAATATAAATATGAGATTTCTGTACGCACTATAAACAGAAATCCCTCAGAGTTTGAGATAGAAGTGTCTGAAAAGTTTGTGTTGAAATTTTAGATCATATAGGGAAGCTATGCAATTTAGGGAGGGATCATGGATAGTGATAGTAACAGACTTGTTGTATCTAGTCCCTGAAATGTAAGAAATGGTTATGTGAACTTATTTCAGTTGAAGTTTTTAAGTATGTCTTTTGAATTTGCTTGCTATCTAATTTGCTATTCGTGTTCTACATTATCTTAAGACCAATCATAGACAAGCATTTTTTTTTTGTTTCGGGCTGATAGTGATTGGCAGCTGTATGACTATTACGATTCTGATTGTGATGGTTGTCTCCTAAGTCATGGATTGAGTAGTGATTCACCCATCTCATGGAGGACCACGAAACGTCATGCTAATTTTTTCGAAAAAGATTAACAACAAACGTTTGGTGGTACACAAAAGGGTTTATAGGTTTGAGTTTCAAGCCTCACAAATGGCTGGAAAGGGGTTGCTATTAATAGTTCATTCATGATTGTTTCTGCTTCAAGCAGTCACTAAAGTGCGTCCACAACATTGCTACAAATTGCTAGATACATCAATAGAACCTTACCCAGGGCCGGTGTTAAAGCACCGGATCGATGACGAACATCAAACATTGCACTTGATTCAAGACATGAAGAACAATCATATGAACAAGATAGAAAGATGTAGAAGATGAATCTCTTTATTGATGAATCAGTCATCACAGATTACACAAACCAAAGGAGTATACATCATCTACAAGCTGGTTTAGATCACAAAGATCTAAACCTAGCTTTCTCTCACTAACACATAGTCTCCCTCTCTCTCTAGAATACACACAGTGATGGAGAATAGATGGGATCTTGTGAGAGGTGCACCAAGCACTCAAGAGTTTCTCACCTTCGTTCTCTCTTTGCCCTAATCCTATACAACACATATATATAGACAAGGGACAAAACTCAGACAAAAACAATTTACACAAAAACCAAACCCCTAACCAAAGTTATAGACCAAAACTTGGACAAATTGTCCAAGGATAAACCTTGGACTAAGTTCCAAGATATGTACAATAAAGACCCTAATAATTGGAAGGCATGCACTTTTCACCCAAAGTGCATTTACAAACTCCCCCTTGATCAGTGCATGGTCTTCATGTAGTCTAGAATTCCTTATTATCGTTGACTTTAACTTGGACTTCTGCTTTGGTTGACCAGAACTGATAAGCGACAGTTGCCCGACAGGAACTGCACTTACAGTCTCCCCCTTAACTATTGCATCAGTTCTGTGTGGCATCGATAATCTTCAATCATCGGATACTGCACTTACAGACTCCTCCTTGACCAGTGCATGGTCTTTATGTGGTCTTTAATTCTTCATTATCGTTGACTTTAACTTGGACTTCTGCTTTGGTTGACCAGAACTGATAAGCGACAGTTACCCTGTAGGAACTGCACTTACAGTCTCCCCCTTAACTGTTGCAATCAGTTCTGTCTAACACTGATATCTTCAGTCACCGGATACTGCACTTACAGACTCCCCCTTGACTGATGATATCATGGCTGCTTTCAACTTTGGCTGAGACTTGATCTTTCTGGCAGAGCACTGTGATCTTCAACCCTTCTAATAAAAGACTTGCTGACGATCACTTAAGGCCGCTTTGAGAAACCCGAAGAATCCAACATCAAACACTGTAGATCCTCCCCCTCAAACTACTCCCGAATCAAATTAACGCGAACCGACCTACAACCACATGTAGGAATATCGCTCGATACATTAATCTTCAAACCTAACCGGTAGCAGAAAGAAACATTGGATTTCCAATGCCCAACCTTGAACACTTCAAACTTCACAAAGACATGAAGCTCAGTTCGATAAGTTAATAACAAACTGAACTTTGTAAAAGTACATCCACCATCTTGATCAAAGTCTACAACCGAGTGTCTGAAATCATTTCATCTCGAATCTTCAAGATCTAATCTCGTATCTTCACGAATCCACCAATTACCCGATGACTTTCGTCTCCAATCTCCCCCTCAATGTAAGAACCCCTATTTCGAGAATCCGATCAGTCACCAGCTTGGAAGAGAGATCAAGAAGACTAATCATCTCTACTCTAACCGGCATACGATAAAGGCTTGACCTTCAACTAGTTGCCAAAAGAACAATTTGCTTCATCACGTCAACACTTGATTAAACCTCGAACAAACTTGACAAAACTCAATCATACACTAGCTCTAACTTGCTTCATGTTATAAACACTTCGCCACCGGTAAGATTAACACTAAGTTAATCTCAAAGATAGTAAACATGAACTTGTTTCGATGTAGCACCACGAGCTTTTGGTTTACAAAGAAAATAGGAATTTCAAAATTTTTACTCCCCCTATTTCTTTGTAAATAATACAAAAATCCAACCAAGTCTTATTCTCTTCACCTCCTCACTTGATCCGGACAACATAAGTCCCATAAAACTTTTCGATAATCCGAAACCGACTTCAAGTTTCCAAACTACACATAATTCTGACTCTTAGTTACATGCACAACTCGAAACTTCCGAACAACACAAACTTCTAAATTTAGCTAAAAATCCGGTGCCCCAGGTAACCCGGAATTCTAGAAAATTCGGAACTCGTAAAACCCGAAAGCTCTTGAAACCTCGAATCAGATCGTCGGAACAATACTTAGAGTACAAAGAAATTCGGAACAAGCAAAGAAATAAAGGAAACTCTGAAGAAACCCGGAGACTGCTATCCCAAAGACTAACTCGGAACAAACTTGTTAAGACTCGGAATCTGAAACAGATCGGAACTGGAGACAAACCTCGGTACTGAACCAAAGATGAAACCTCGGAGCTTAGAAACTCAGAGCTAATCACACAGATCTTTGAAAAACTCGGAGCTTTAGTAACTCGGAATTGTTAAAACTTAAAAGATTCAAGATTAAAACTCGGAGCTGAAACAAAGAACTCGGATAGACTTGGAACTGAAACAGATTGATTTGATCTCTTGAAACTCGGATTGATGAATGAACTGTTACTAAAACTCGGAATTTTTAAAAAAGGTCGGACTTTGATACCTGTCGATTCAAAACTCCGAATCAAAACTCTGAATCAAAACTCCGAGTTTTAGAATCAAAACTCTGAGTTTTAGAATCAAAACTCTGAGTTTTAGAATCAAAACTCTGAATAAAAAATCGGACTTAAAACTCTGAATCAAAAACTCTGAGTTTTAAAATCAAAACTCTGAATCTTTTGAACAAGAAAACTCGGAATCAAAAACTTATGCAATTCGAACATGATGAAGCTCAAATGGGTAAGAAACTCTCTGAGGTTAAAATTCGGACCTTAGAATCTAATGTTAAAAATCGGACTCTATATCTGTTGAAACTCGGACTTCAACTAAAGAGACAAAAACTCGGACTCAACCAAGCAACTTATATCAAAATTCGGAACATAAAAACTCAGATTTTTTAAAAACTCGGACATTCTAGTTGAAGACTGCAAAACTCGGACCTGAAGAAAGAATTCCAAAACTCGGAAATATGATGAATTTTGAAATCACTCGGACTCAAAGAGCTAAATATGATGAATTACTCTTGAAACTCAGAAATATGATGAATTTTCTAGTTTCTTAGTATAAAAGTCGGACAGAAGAAAAATATAAAAGTCGGACATGGTGAAGATTAGAAACAAGTCTCCGGACTTTCTCCCTAGTGTGACTTCACACTAGTTCACCAAAACCCCGGAAACAACAAACACAGAGTTTTAAAACTCAGACAAGTTTAACACTAAGAAAAACTCGGACAGAGCAATTTTTGGATCAAACCTCATATCTGCAACAACTTGGAGAACAAAACAACCACGAACAACTTCATTTTCTTCAACTTTTCTGCAAAATCTTCAAGTCTTCAAGATGTTTGCCGGAAACAAACATCAAATCAAGAGCAATGGTGATTCAGAAGGCGGTTAGACCATTCTGAATCGGTAACCATGCTCTGATACCACTGTTAAAGCACCGGATCGATGACGAACATCAAACATTGCACTTGATTCAAGACATGAAGAACAATCATATGAACAAGATAGAAAGATGTTGAAGATGAATCTCTTTATTGATGAATCAGTCATCACAGATTACACAAACCAAAGGAGTATACATCATCTACAAGCTGGTTTAGATCACAAAGATCTAAACCTAGCTTTCTCTCACTAACACATAGTCTCCCTCTCTCTCTAGAATACACACAGTGATGGAGAATAGATGGGATCTTGTGAGAGGTGCACCAAGCACTCAAGAGTTTCTCACCTTCGTTCTCTCTTTGCCCTAATCCTATACAACACATATATATAGACTAGTGACAAAACTCAGACAAAAACAATTTACACAAAAACCAAACCCCTGACCAAAGTTCTAGACCAAAACTTGGACAAATTGTCCAAGGATAAACCTTGGACTAAGTTCCAAGATATGTACAATAAAGACCCTAATAATTGGAAGGCATGCACTTTTCACCCAAAGTGCATTAACAAACTCCCCCTTGATCAGTGCATGGTCTTCATGTAGTCTAGAATTCCTCATTATCGTTGACTTTAACTTGGACTTCTGCTTTGGTTGACCAGAACTGATAAGCGACAGTTACCCGACAGGAACTGCACTTACAGCCGGCCCGTTAGTGTATCAAACCCAAGCTAGGGCTTTGGGCCTCCAAGTTTTTTGGGCCTCTGCTTGAAAAATATTTTGTGTATAGTATGTATAATTATAATATATTGATTAACTTCACATATATGGTTGCTGTAGTCTAGCGGTGTAGAATAATGTCCACAACCAGTAGGTCTTGGTTCGAAACCCAGCACACATTAAAATTTATGTTTTCTTCATCTTTTCTAAATTGGAGAGGCCCTAGGCCCAAATAAATCCAGTGTCGGCTCCTTTGTTTTTTAGGCATTAGTAATTTATATATCCACACCGAGTGTTGTTTTGGCTTATCAAAATAGTTGGGGTAAGTTGTAACTTGCCTTCATGGTCACAACCAAATATTCATATTCGAAATGGAGATTGGTTCCCTTAAAACTACTTGAGCCCTTTTAACCGAACAATTTTAACAATTTCGTTTTCCCCCACTAAAAAGAGTCCTAGATCGGTTTTATTAACTTGTTATCGACTCATTAAGCGGTCAATCTGGTAATATTAATAAGTTATATTATGATGGTGAGTAAAATAATATATTTTACTAGGGCCCCAATTTTAAAATTCGCTTTGAGCCTCCAAAAATGTTAAGACGACTCTGACCTTACTCGCTCGGGTTACACCGCCGCCGGTCCAGCTAGTGGTGCCCGGTGGGTAGGGGTGAGTTGGGTGTTTGCCAATGGTGTTAGTGTGAGGGTAGGAGAAAGATAGAGAGAGTTATGTGTATGGAGAGAGGGGGAGAGAGAAGGGGGTAAAATGGTGGGGTCCTTGTTTTAGGGCAGTAGTGTCACTAAATCAGGAGTTTAGAATGGTGGATGGACCGAGTGTTGTGACAGGACGGGATTCAAAGACTTTAGGGTAGGAAGGGCAAGTGGCCCTTCCCCCTAATCGACTTGAAGGAGGCGGGTTTAAGGTTGTGTATCAACCTGAATGAACAATCAAATAGAATTAAACTGCATATATTGTTTTGGAATAGAGATGGGCATAATCGGGTATTTTGAATACCCAGAACCGGGCCCGGGTTCTGATATCACTGAGTGGAACCGGGCAAACTGTGGAACCGGGTCCGGGTTGAACTCGGGTAGAAGTTAAAAAAATGGAACCGAAGTAACCGGTTACGGGTATTGTCGAACCGGGTTCGGGTATAGTTTGGAACCGAGTACGTCGGGTACTGACAGGAACCGGTTCTGTCGGGTACTTTCAAATCAAAAGCTGCAGAACACTGTTTGGAACCGGTTCTGTCGGGTACTTTACAAAACTTTTTAGCATGCTTCGCTAACGTCGAGTTAGAGTCCTTGCTTAACAAGGCGCCACAATGTTTACATTGGGCCTTTTACGAACCGTCACTCATTTTGACCAAGTCCCAATTGCACCATACTTCCGCATTGCGACTATGTGATAATGTTCCAACAACATATGGAGCGGTTTAACTTTGAGGAACATTATTGACGGATGGGGAATTTGTGGTTTTAGAATTCTTTGAAGCCATTGTAGAAAAGTATTAGAAGAAGTAGAAGAAAATGATATAAGAAGAATATAAGAGGATTGGTGAGTTAAACAAATGAAATTTGAAAACAATTTATAGGAATCGGTTCTAACGGCTAGTAACCGGGTACAACGGCTAGTAACCGGTTCCAACGGATATATTTGGCATTTAATGCATTTAATGATATTTGCAACGGATAGAACCGGTTCTAACGGTAACATCATACCGGGTATACTGGAGGAACCGGGTATTGTAGGAACCGGGTACAGGTGAGGAACCGGGTAGGGTTACGAACCGGGTACTACCCATTTATTATGAGAAAAATGGAACTGGGTAGGAACCTCCGGGTTTTTTGAATCTGGACCCGGTTCTCCTATGTATCGGGTAGGAACTGGAACCGGTTCCGGATCGATTCTACGGGTTCGGGTTTGGAACCGGATATTATACCCATCTCTACTTTGGAAACACCATAAAGGTCATGTTGACTCTCTTGACAGCAACAAAAATTGCCCATTTTTGTTTTGTTGTGGATTAAATGGCCCAAAACAACAGATTTAACTAATTTTATTATCTAGTTTTTTAAATTATCCTATAAGATCAAACTCTTTCTACACGCTTATATGTATATAATGAAGTTATTGTTTTGACGTGTTAAAGCGGAATGGGAGATGATGCATATATGTGTAGGACAAAATTTTTTTAAATAATTTTGTCACTTCTAATAAAATTTGTGTAGGGGCCAATATATTAATGATGGTGAAAGAGTAATTTATGGTTGCATTAATATGACTTGAGTAACTCTTTAAAATATTTATTAATATTCTACATCAAAATGTCTATACTACCCTTAGTAATTAAATCATTAATTAAAAGTGGACAAAAATGATATCTTGATTCACAACCATTGATAAAAAAATATAGGGTCTAGATTAATTCATTTTTTCTTCTTTTAAAAAGATTCTTTTCAAATGAACCTCCCCCATGATGCATAATCATTATATATACATATATATATATATAGAGAGAGAGAGATAAATAAACTAAAAATCTTAAGATTAAGAATTATGAAAAAAGTGAACTGAGATTGTGATTGATCCATGAAGTGTATGTGTGTGTATATATATGTATCATATTATGATAAATAAGATTATATATTTATATAGATAAATAAACTAAAAATCTTATGATTATGAATTAAGAAAAAAAAAGTAAATTAAGATTGTGATTGTTCCATGAGAACCTCATAAATATAAAATCTTATTTAAATTAAAAGTTATTACGAAAAAGGTTTTGATTACAGAATTCTAAATAAATAAAAAATTGTTACACCTATTCATGAGATTATTCTATGAGATTATGTGAAGCTTATTTATGGAAATTGTTGTAAATATGTAAATAACAATATTTACGTAACTAAAATAACATCAATATTTTGAAAAAAAGTAACATATAAATTATCGCGGAGAAATTGCAATAATATAATTCATATTAATTGTTTTTATCGTCAATACTAGTTCAGAATTTTTTATTATTCATTCATTGCGAAAATCTAAAATATTTTGAGTATCCGAATAAAACAAATAAAAATATATATGTTCATTATATATAAATATATAGGTATATATATATACTTTCTATAAAAGGAGAAATCCCAATGACATAAGAAAAGCTGATGTGTCAGCAGGAGGGGCTGTCCAACAATGTTTTTCTTATGTCATTATTACATCATAAGGTCTAATATATAAATCACTTTAAAATACATTTAATTTAATTTCAAAGCACTGCCTTGTATATTCAAATGTTAAAGGTCTGGCTCACATTCCAAAGGGCAAACCACTGCCCATCTACAAGAAAGTAGCAGATGGTTCCTTTGGCAAACGTATACCTAGCAGCAGCAGTTGTTGTTATCTTCAATAATGCTTTTAGACCAGCAAATGTTTAAGGCTAATTACCAGGAAATTTAAATTGAAAAATGCATAGGAATAAGTAATTAGCAATTAATACATGTCACTCAGAAACTCCTGTCAATCATCATTCTTATATAAGGTTTTTCTTCTCATTTCCCTCCTCATATTTCATCACGCTTTCGTCTTCTCTGATTTTGAAATTTGAAATTTAATCACAATCCGAATTCCAAATTAGAAGCTTGTCAATATCAGTTGACAGTAACAATCTTATTTTTATTAACGATTTGAATCCTGGGAAAGATATGTGGAACATGTAAAGCGAGAATTATTCGAAAATGGAATCAGGGTTACAACATGGATCTCATCTTCATTGATGAGAATGTAATTTGTATCTCTGCTTTTCCATTTTATTAGAGAATGTAGTGTTGTATGCTAAGAAGATACTTTCTTTAAATGTTCTTCAGGGTGCTAAGATTCAAGTAGGTATTAAGAGTCATCTGATATCTGTATTTGATGGACAGCTTCAAGAAGATGTTGTTGTGATTCTGTCGAAATTTGGTGTTCGTGAGAATAAAGATTTATATAAAGTAGTAGTGCAGCCTTATAAAATCAACTTTTATAGATGCACAACTGTTACTCCTGTGAGAGATTGGCAAGGTGTTGAGTATGGTTTCAACTTCAGAGCTTATGAATATATTCTTCAATGAGAGGCGTTAAAAGCTTTGAGTGTTGGTAGTGTATATTTTTGTAATCATGTCTTGCTTGTATAATATTAGACAGTTTTACTTATATTCTTGTATAATGTGATCATATAGATGTTGTTGGATTTGTGATTTGTTGTGGAGATCTTGAAATCTTTGATCGACCACCAAAGGAGACTAAGAAGATGAATTTCGATATTGAAGACTTGGAGTAAGTTGTTGTTTACATGTGCAGTCATGTACTGATCATTGTTTGTATTTAATGATGTTAATAAATAAGATGAAGAATGTTGGTATTTAATGTGAGATCATGATAATGGTAATAAATGAGATCTATAGTGTTTGTATGTAATGCTGAATCATGGTAATAAATGAGGTCTACAGTTTATTCTTAGTCAATATGGTAGTTAATTTATGGCTCATTTGCTACTTTAATAAATGTCATATTTTTCATTTGATTTTCTGTTTTTATTCATTCAATGTTGTTTTGATATTAGAGATTTTTAAAGAAATCGTTATAAATTAGTATTTCGTATATCGTCATATGAATATTCTTTTCATGTAGGGGTAAGGTTTTGCGGTGTACTGTGTGGAATGATTATGCTCTGAAGATTAAGGACTTCATTTATAAAATCCCACATCATGAGCATGCGATGGCTGTTATATAGCATGGAAAGTGTAAGGAATGGAAAGGTATTTTTGTTACTTTCTGCAAATCATGACTATACTGTTTATTTCTGGCAATATAAAGACAGGTATACATTAAATATCTATATACTTTTTCATGTAGGTGAATATACTGTTCAAAGTGATAAGTTTGCAACACGAATTTTTCTGAATGGAGAAATTGATGAAGTTAATGAGCTAAGGAGGATGTAATTTGTCAATGTAATTTCTATTGTATATAGATGTTCAAGTCAAATACTTGGTTTCATGTTATTTGTTTACTAATTCTAATCATTTGTGGTATTCAAAAGGCTTATACTGAAGTTTGGACAAGGGAGTGGTTCTACTTCTCAAACAATACTATCGTCTCAGAGAGTTTTTCCATTGCATAAAGAATTTGTAACTGATAGTGAGAAGAAACATGTTGATGAGATTAGTGAGATAGAAAAGGTTTCACATCCTTTTATATAGTTTGGTTATTTGTTTGGTTTGTCACCTGCATGTTTTTACAGGAACTGTCTTGTGTTTTTATAGGAAATGTCTTGTCTTGTGGTTGCGACAAATGTATTGTGCAAGAAGAGTATGGTTGGTTTTATGCTGCCTGTCGTAAGTGTTTCAAGAAGGTGATGGGTAAAAGTGAATACTTGCATAATGTTGAAAATGTTTCAAATGATATTGTCCGATTGCCTGCGACTTCTTTGGTTTGTCCCAAATGTCATAGTGAATGTACATCGATCACCACAAAGTAAGCAATGATGATTATTTAGCGTTATATTTATATAAGTAACATTCTAAGACTGATATTTGAATATAGTTTTGCAGTTTACTTAGTTAGTTGTGTATATTTCAGGTTCAAGGTGCAAGTGCGGGTGCAGAATGAGAGTGGTAGTGTTTCTTTTGTTATATTTGATAAAGATGTTCAGAAGCTTCTTGGATTAGCGGCGAGTGACATAAGAGAGAGGCAGGTTAAGGCCAATGATACTGGATTCCCTCATGAGATATTTCGATTGGTTGATAAGAAGGTTTCATTTAAGATTGATGTTTCAGAGTTTAATCTTAAAAATGACTATCGTGTTTATACTGTGCAAAAAACATGTGATGATTCAGTAATAATTGCTGAGTTGGTTGGTGGAGATGGTAATGGTAATGGAAATACTGATGAGGTAGCATATAAAATTACTCTTTCAATCTATTTTTTTTTGAGTTTTAAACACTGGATTCTGCAGTTTTTTTATATGATATCATATATTATGATCCTTTAGGTTACTCAAGAGGTAGCTGACGTTAAAGATGTTAACCTTTCAGAATCTTCCCAGGTGTCTGCTGAACGAACTTTAAGGGTGAGTATTTATTTTTAAAGTATGTTTAGTATTTTAAAAAGAGTTCATTATTTTATTAAATGAGATCAATAGTTGTTTTGTGATCTGTTGCAGAGATGATGTCTCTGTTACGGCCGACTCTTCAGCCGTTGAAGTTGAAAAGGATTCTGGATCAAGTCCCAATGGAAAGCGGATGGCTCAAGATGCTGATGTTGTCAACGTTGGTAAGCTATCCACTAATGTGAGAAGAACCCGGAAGAAGCTGACTAAGCTTAACAATTAGATGCTTATGAAAAAACAATTCTTATAAGAGATAAGTAGAAACCATTTATTTTTTAAGAATCCTTGTGGTTTTTATTTATGTTTGTTAACTCTATCATTTCTATTTTGGCGTCAAATTCAACCACCACCCCATAACCACCTATATCACCAATATTTATATGTACCAATTGGGAACTTACTCTGGTACCAAGATATTAATCAGATATCAACTTCTAGTAATCGTATTCTCCAAAATTCGTGTGATATTCCTTGTGTTCGTGAGATTGAGTGTATACACCGCTAACATAGTTGTATGAGAGTGTAATTCCTTGAGATCCAGGATTCTTTCAATTAAATCAAAGAAACCATGTTTCCCTGCAACCATTGTCCCGATTAAAAACGCTGAAGAGCAATCAGACGAACAACATTGAATCCGACACAATGCTACTACTTCCATGATCTATTATGGCCATTATGTAATAAACTGCACCATAAAAATAATAACAAGATGAAGCTATAACCCTTATTTGCCATGCCATTAACACCGGCATTCAAGACCAAACATCCGACACATGGTACGGTGAAGATCTATTGTTCTTGTCACTGAAACAGGCTTATGGTCTGATATGTGGTATGTAACCACTTCATTTAAACACCACTGTTCTGGATATCTATCTCTATTCAAATATTTTAAAAAATTCGCATGGGATAGAAACCAGAACAGGTAATCATGAAACATTGTTCATACGAGGAATTGGTGTAATTGATCTTAAGACTAACAACTTTAAACTGAGGATTCCTAGTGTGTTCTATACACCGGAAATCACTCGTAATGTTCTTGTAAAGATCAAATGATTCAACAAGGATTTATTGTTAAGACCATGAAACCACATACAGAGAAGCATCATGTATTTGCATTTTGATCAGTAAGACAGCAAATTTTGTTTTGTAGTTTAGTAAGTTGTTTGATTGTTTCATTTTATGTAAAAGTAAGTGCCCGTTATGTACCAGTTCAAAATTGGAAAGCATTAGATTACTTGAATTTATTCTCTTTTCACTTGAAACCATGTGTAGTGGCTAAGTGAAGCGGCGTGTTCTTTGCCACTTCACGCCCCAAGACGCCAGAACACCGCCCCCATGGGCGTTTCTCTCAAAAATTGAAGAATTGCGTGTTTGTGGGAACGCCCGGACAATTGTGATTTGGCCTGTAGGAAATTAAAGAAAAAGAAAAGAAATTAAACTAAATATCTGAGGTAATCATTGCAAGGGGCATTATCCCACTATGCCACTTTTTAACTTCAAGCCCCATAATGCCCCTTGCTGACTGGGATGCCATGTGTCGCATAACGCTCAAAGAGGGGCTTGATCTTCAAGCCCCACTACACATGGTCTGAGTACTTTTTTAGTGTAATTTGGTGAAGTTATATCAGGATGAAAAATAGTTTTATTAATGAATTATGTTACATTTATATCCACCTTTCATGGCATAAAGTTGCCTACGGTTACGCGTTACTTAGGTACCTTGGTTCCGCGGCTTATAAATGCCCTTTATTGTGTTTGCTGCTGGCATTGTCTTACAAGCGAGTCTCCTTACTTTCTCCGCCTCATTGACCTTCGCAGCGATAGCTTCCGCCGGACCTCACCAACCATTTTCCCGTGCTTAACATTTCTAGAAAGGCCTCCAACTATATATCTGATTAGATCTGATCTTATCGATCTTCTCTTCAGACTAGTTGTTTGTGTGTGGGATTTAAGTGAGCATCTCTTCTTCCTCTTTCATTTCTATGTGTTTGAATTAGGGATTTTCCATGTAAAAAAATTAGGGGTTTTTCGAAAAAGGAGTGACACACGATTGGAAAAGTTAGAGGTTTTCTCATTGTCAACTTTGCCAACTTCTTGTTGCTGTGATTTAATTAGGGTTTGGTCCGTACGATCGTGCCGCCTTACATGTTTATCTCTTTTTCATAGTTGTTTGTGTTTGTTGTTATAGCATGATCTAGTATAGCTATTAATTGTTGATCCATAATTGAATGTAGATCTTGCGGTTTTTATATCATCCCATTCTGATCTCAAATCCAAAACCATCTCTTGAATTAATTTTTTAGCTTATGTGCTATATATGATATCTGTTGGTACATATTATGTGGACGCGACTTGGTTCGGTTCAACTCGATTCGGTTCGACCCGGTTAGCTTCGGCTCAAGCCCGACGTCACGACATTCCTCCGTCGTGCGTCCCAGAGTTCGGCACGCGAAGCACGGAGAGCCGAGAACGTTTCCCGCTTGACACATCATCATGACATCATCATGATGATGTCATGATGATGTCATATACTTTGACCAAATGATTTAGAAATGGCAGCCATGTATTTCACGTAAAGAATGCATGAAACAATTCTCTTGGCCAATCAACTTCATTTGGGTCATTTATGTGGATTGGGCCTCAACTGATCCGAACACAAGCCCAATCGCACAAGTGAAGCAAATGCATATATACCGAAATCAAGGGTGATTTCGGTAGACAAGACACAAGGCAGCGAACACAAGTGTGAGAGAACCCGAGAGAACCGAGAGTTTATTTGTAGTTCTTGTATCATCTTTCTGTAACAAAAACTCGATCGGTTTCAATATACAAGTGTGTTAAACATTGAATCTTCGTGTCTTGTATCTCGTGTTCTTGTCGTGTTCGATCTCGGTTTGCATCTCCGGTTGGATTCCGCACAACCGGGTGTGTTTGACAACAAGTATTAGGCGACTAGATCCTCCCCTAGCCGGACCTACAATATCTCTATGTATGATAGTATTAAGTATCTGCAAAAGAGCTTAAGAAAGTCTTTGACATTACATGTTCTATCTAACCTTTTGCATTACATGTTCATACTTGTCATTATCTTGCATTTGATTGTTATTGGAACGTCTTTGATTACGAGCTTTTGTGTTTTTAGCTGGTACTGCGTCGTTAGCAAGTCTTGATAACATTTCCTTCAAATCAAGATGAATTTCACTGGAAGAAAAAGTACTGAACCAATGTATGTATGAGTTTTAAATAAATTCGCATATACTTTTGAAGCTTGATTTTAAAGACTGGGTATAATTAACATGCTTTTGCTTTTGTAGACGGGGTATCATTCCTCCCAATTCAGGCAGGATTCTGGGTGAACCGAGACCCAAGATGCGAAGGTTGCATGATGTGTATAAAGAGCTTGGTGATTCAGTTTCCAGTGATGAGGAGAGTGACTTTTCAGATACTATGACTTTAAACACAGTGATTAGAAAAATTAGGGCTATGACAATAGGTATAGAGATAAAATGAGGTTTTTAGTTACTGAGTTGATGTTTAGAATACATAGCATATGCCCAATTTATAGAAAACTAAAACAAGAATAAAAGGCAATACAATAAATGGCTGAGCTGTAGTCTTGGCTGTAAAACAACTATGATTGGGCTGGAAATCCTCATAACAAATCTTCAATCATTCTCTTCTTTCCGACACTCCCCCTCAAGTTGAGTAGTGGGGTCACCAATACTTAACTTGCTCAAGCAACTACTAAAGGCGTTTCCGTTGACGGCCTTTGTAAGAATATCTGCGAGTTGATCTTTTGTCGATACATGTGGGAGCTCTATGATTCTTTTTTCCAGTTTCTCTTTGATGAAATGTCGGTCTACCTCCACGTGTTTTGTTCGATCATGTTGTACTGGGTTTTCTGAGATTTGTATTGCAGCCGTATTGTCACACATAACTTTACTGTGTTCCTTTTGAGAAAAAACCAATGTCTTCTAGTAGCTTCCGGATCCAAAGAACTTCGCTTAACCCTCGAGCTATACCTCTAAATTCCGCTTCTGCACTCGACAGAGCAACCACCTTTTGTTTCTTACTTCTCCAAGTAACAAGATTTCCACCGACCAAGGAGAAGTACCCTGACGTTGACCTTCGATTTCCCTTATCTCCTGCCCAGTCTGCATCAGTGTAGAGCTCAACATTCAGATGTCCATTTGTTTTGAACAACACTCCATGGCCTACGGTTCCCTTGAGATATCTTAAAATTCTCTGAGCAGCTTCCATGTGGGCAACTTATGGTTGGTGCATGAACTGACTTACTATTCCAACCGCATACGCTATATCAGGACGGGTGTGAGAGAGATAAATCAGCTTGCCCACGAGCCGTTGATACCTTTCTTTGTCCGCAAGCTCCCCATTAAGTTCCATGTGAAGGTTGTGGTTTACCGCCATTGGAGTATCTGCGGGTTTACAATCAATCATCCCGGTTTCCGCCAGAAGATCAAGGACATACTTTCTTTGGCAAATGAAGATCCCTCGTTTAGACCTGAAAACTTCAATCCCGAGAAAATACTTGAGATTCCCTAGATCTTTCATTTCAAATTTTGAAAACAGATTCTCTTTTAGTTGTGCTATTTCTTCTACATCATTCCCGGTAATAATCATGTCGTCTACATATATGATCAAGCAGGTTACAAGACCGTTTCTTCTCTTGAGGAACAGAGTATGATCAGCATTACTTTGGTGATACCCGTATTCTTTCATGGCCAAAGTGAACTTTCCAAACCATGCCCGAGGAGATTGTTTTAGCCCGTATAATGACTTTTTCAACCGACATACTTCCCTTTCTTTAAAACCCCCTGAGAAACCTGGAGGTGCTTCCATGTAGACCTCTTCTGTTAGGTCTCCATGGAGAAATGCATTTGTAACATCAAACTGGTGGAGAGGCCACTCCTTATTGGCTGCCACGGAGAAGAGGACTCTGATGGTGTCCATTTTTGCAACTGGAGAGAATGTCTCAGAGTAATCGATCCCATACATCTGAGTGTAACCCTTGGCTACGAGCCGAGCTTTGTATCTTCCAATGGAACCATCTGGTTTATATTTGATTGAATACACCCACCGACATCCAACAGTTTTCTTTCCTTTAGGAAGAACGCACTTCTCCCACGTGTTATTTTTCATAAGAGCACGCATCTCCGTTTCCATTGCTTCCTTCCAGTTCTTCTTACCCTGGGCTTCCTTTACGGAACTCGGTATTTGTTCGGAGTATAGTGAGGTAACAAATGCTTTCGCACTGTTAGATAAGTTCCCGTTAACCATATTGGCTGTAGGATACCTTGAATTTATGGTTTCCCTTTCTGGGGAGTACCGTTTTGGAGGAACCCCTCTATTGGCTCTAGGAGGCAAAACGTATGTTCCCGGTGTTGTTCCAGAACTCCCATCATGTTGTTCATTAGATTCGACTTCTCCTTGGACTGCGTTGTTTTGCTCAGCAATCTCTACCTGTTCCATTGTCTCGGGACTTTCATGATTGTTAGTGGTATCTAGATCATATTCAGACATATTTTCAAGGTTTGGAGAGTCACTTACCTCGAACACCAGTCTGGATGATTCTTGGGTGAGACTTTCGACAGGCTTAGTATGTGTGGATGTATGAGATGACTCATTTTCGCTTGCAGATGGAATCCACTTCAACCAGCTCAGTGAGTCTTCATGTTCTATCTCCCCCTGACCACTGAGATGGGACTGATAGTAATATTCTGTTTCAAGAAAATCACAGTGGACAGTCGTAATCACACGACGTCGTGATGGGTTATAACATCGGTATCCTTTCTGATTCACCCCATAACCAACAAAGACACATTTTTCGGCACATGGGTCAAGTTTGGATCGTTCGGTTTTGGGTATATGGGGAAAAACGGTACACCCAAAGACACGAGGTGGTAATGTAAGAGGTGGGGGTAGTTTGGTGAATGTGGATAAGGTATCTAGGGGAGTTTTTAGGTCAAGGGCTTTGGTTGGTAAACGATTAAGAAGATACACAGCTGTGTTTATAGCTTCGGGCCAAAAAGATTTAGGGACTTTGGATTCAAGCATAAGGGCTCGGGCCATTTCTACCAAAATGCCATTTTTCCGCTCAACTACACCATTCTGTTCTGGGTGTTTTGGGCAGGTGGTTTGATGAATCATTCCCTTCTCTTGAATAAATTGTTTCATGGAGGTATTAACGTACTCCCCTCCATTATCAGATCGTAAGATCTGAATGTTGGTTTTGAATTGAGTTTGGACCTTGGTATAAAACAGTCTAAATTTGTCAATGACTTCAGATTTGTGTTTTAAAAAATATACCCATGTCATTCGGGTACAATCATCAACAAATAACAGGAAGAAAGGAAGATTTTGACCTCCATTCGTTTCAGCTGGACCCCAAACATCAGAATGTATTAGTGAAAAGGGTTCACTGGCCCTAGTGTTACTCGGTTTGAAGGGTTTTTTATGGCTTTTGGCTAAGGCACATGTTTCACAGTCTAAAGTACTGTTTGTCGGAAAGAGTTTAGGGAGTAAAAGATGTAGATACCCGGCGGAAGGATGCCCTAATCTCCTGTGCCAAAGCCATGCTTCTCTACTCTTTGTTCCGTGAGCAAGCATCGCAGTCCCTGACTGAGTCACCTCATCCACATAGTATAAGCCCTGTCGTTCAGTGCCACGCCCAATTATCTTTCCAGTTCTGATGTCCTGTAAGATACAAAAATGAGGATGCATTAGAACTGTGCAATTGAGTTCCTTTGTAACATGACTTATTGATAACAATTTGTGTGTTAACGAAGGAACATATAAACAATTTGACAATCTCAGATTAGGAGATATTTCGATAGTTCCTCCTCCCTTTACTAAAGCACTTTCGCCATTTGCAGTCTTGATATGAGTTCTGTTTGGTTTCTTTGTAGACACGAAGTCTGATGACTCGTACGTCATCGTATCAGTGGCTCCACAATCAAAAATCCAAGAACTGACTTGATCACCGCTTTTCTGTGTTGTTAAATAGGCTTCTCCATTTGTTGACGGATATTCCTTCAACAACTCATACTTCCTGTTGCTAATCATTTGCAAAATCCTTTTTTTTAATATTGTATTAAACAAAAAAAAAAAGATTCCAAAGAAAAAGACAATCCCAATTCCCCTTTTCTTGACTTCACGTGCTCTCACCCACTACACTTTTAATTTCTTTCTTCTTCACATAAAAAGAAACACAGAACCAAGAAAAAAAACAGACTTTCTCCTCTACATAAAATCAGAGAGAGACGAGAGAAGAGAGAGAGAAGCCGTCGGGATCTAACGTGTGCGATTCCGGCTACAATAACAATGACAACCACAACTGTTCAGATTCCGATCGTCGGAACGGATCGTGCAACACCGGCGGTTGATGGTGGTTTGTGGTGTTTGGTGACCGGTGGTGACGCTGAAGACTGAGTTTTCTGAAGCTTTTGAACAGGTAGGGTTTTTGATTTTTTTTGGGGTTTGATTTTGATTTGAGTTTTCGGAGGGAGGATATCTGAATTGGTTCTGTTTTGTGGTTTGAAGGAGAAGGGTTTTCACTGAATGGCTTTGTTTTGTGGTTTGGGCGGATTGATCTCAAGATCGTATGCACTGCTCTGATACCATGACAATAGGTATAGAGATAAAATGAGGTTTTTAGTTACTGAGTTGATGTTTAGAATACACAGCATATGCCCAATTTATAGAAAACTAAAACAAGAATAAAAGGCAATACAATAAATGGCTGAGCTGTAGTCTTGGCTGTAAAACAGCTATGATTGGGCTGGAAATCCTCATAACAAATCTTCAATCATTCTCTTCTTTCCGACAGGCTAAACGTCGAAAAGCAAGAATTCTTAAAGGCAAAATGAAGGAACCTGTGATGAGTGATTTCAGTTCAGAATCTGATAATGATTCAGATGAACATGTGCCACCTGCTGCTGGGTCTGGTGTACCCCGGGATATTGAATATAAATATGAGATTTCTGCACGCACTATAAACAGAAATCCCTCAGAGTTTGAGATAGAAGTGTTTGAAAAGTTTGTGTTGAAATTTTAGATCATATAGGGAAGCTATGCAATTTAGGGAGGGATCATGGATAGTGATAGTAACAGACTTGTTGTATCTAGTCCCTGAAATGTAAGAAATGGTTATGTGAACTTATTTCAGTTGAAGTTTTTAAGTATGTCTTTTGAATTTGCTTGCTATCTAATTTGCTATTCGTGTTCTACATTATCTTAAGACCAATCATAGACAAGCATTTTTTTTGTTTCGGGCTGATAGTGATTGGCAGCTGTATGACTATTACGATTCTGATTGTGATTGTTGTCTCCTAAGTCATGGATTGAGTAGTGATTCACCCATCCCATGGAGGACCACGAAACGTCATGCTACTTTTGTCGACAAAGATTAACAACAAACGTTTGGTGGTACACAAAAGGGTTTATAGGTTTGAGTTTCAAGCCTCACAAATGGTTGGAAAGGGGTTGCTATTAATAGTTCATTCATGATTGTTTCTGCTTCAAGCAGTCACTAAAGTGCGTCCACAACATTGCTACAAATTGCTAGATACATCAATAGAACCTTACCCAGGGCCGGCCCGTTAGTGTATCAAACCCAAGCTAGGGCTTTGGGCCTCCAAGTTTTTTGGGCCTCTGCTTGAAAAATATTTTGTGTATAGTATGTATAATTATAATATATTGATTAACTTCACATATATGGTTGCTGTAGTCTAGCGGTGTAGAATAATGTCCGCAACCAGTAGGTCTTGGTTCGAAACCCAGCACACATTAAAATTTATGTTTTCTTCATCTTTTCTAAATTGGAGAGGCCCTAGGCACAAATAAATCCAGTGTCGGCTCCTTTGTTTTTTAGGCATTAGTAATTTATATATCCATACCGAGTGTTGTTTTGGCTTATCAAAATAGTTGGGGTAAGTTGTAACTTGCCTTCATGGCACAACCAAATATTCATAT
Organism: Helianthus tuberosus; assembly: GCA_030545235.1. Lineage (NCBI taxonomy): Eukaryota > Viridiplantae > Streptophyta > Magnoliopsida > Asterales > Asteraceae > Helianthus > Helianthus tuberosus. The sequence continues at coordinate 14,467 of JARYGA010047878.1, read as the reverse complement.
TCGAAATGGAGATTGGTTCCCTTAAAACTACTTGAGCCCTTTTAACCGAACAATTTTAACAATTTCGTTTTCCCCCACTAAAAAGGGTCCTAGATCGGTTTTATTAACTTGTTATCGACTCATTAAGCGGTCAATCTGGTAATATTAATAAGGTATATTATGATGGTGAGTAAAATAATATATTTTACTAGGGCCCCAATTTTAAAATTCGCTTTGAGCCTCCAAAAATGTTAAGACGACTCTGACCTTACTCGCTCGGGTTACACCGCCGCCGGTCCAGCTAGTTTTGGAATCAAATAGAATTAAACTGCATATATTGTTTTGGAATAGAGATGGGCATAATCGGGTATTTTGAATACCCAGAACCGGGTACTACCCGTACCCGGGTTCTGATATCACTGAGTGGAACCGGGCAAACTGTGGAACCGGGTCCGGGTTGAACTCGGGTAGAAGTTAAAAAAATGGAACCGATGTAACCGGTTACGGGTATTGTCGAACCGGGTTCGGGTATAGCTTGGAACCGAGTACGTCGGGTACTGACAGGAACCGGTTCTGTCGGGTACTTTCAAATCAAAAGCTGCAGAACACTGTTTGGAACCGGTTCTGTCGGGTACTTTACAAAACTTTTTAGCATGCTTCGCTAACGTCGAGTTAGAGTCCTTGCTTAACAAGGCGCCACAATGTTTACATTGGGCCTTTTACGAACCGTCACTCATTTTGACCAAGTCCCAATTGCACCATACTTCCGCATTGCGACTATGTGATAATGTTCCAACAACATATGGAGCGGTTTAACTTTGAGGAACATTATTGACGAATGGGGAATTTGTGGTTTTAGAATTCTTTGAAGCCATTGTAGAAAAGTATTAGAAGAAATAGAAGAAAATGATAAAAGAAGAATATAAGAGGATTGGTGAGTTAAACAAATGAAATTTGAAAACAATTTATAGGAATCGGTTCTAACGGCTAGTAACCGGTTCCAACGGATATATTTGGCATTTAATGCATTTAATGATATTTGCAACGGATAGAACCGGTTCTAACGGTAACATCATACCGGGTATACCGGAGGAACCGGATATTGTAGGAACCGTGTACAGGTGAGGAACCGGGTAGGGTTACGAACCGGGTACTACCCATTTATTAAGAGAAAAATGGATCTGGGTAGGAACCTCCGGGTTTTTTGAATCTGGACCCGGTTCTCCTATGTATCGGGTAGGAACTGGAACCGGTTCCGGATCGATTCTACGGGTTCGGGTTTGGAACCGGATATTATACCCATCTCTACTTTGGAAACACCATAAAGGTCATGTTGACTCTCTTGACAGCAACAAAAATTGCCCATTTTTGTTTTGTTGTGGATTAAATGGCCCAAAACAACAGATTTAACTAATTTTATTATCTAGTTTTTTAAATTATCCTATAAGATCAAACTCTTTCTACACCCTTATATGTATATAATGAAGTTATTGTTTTGACGTGTTAAAGCGGAATGGAAGATGATGCATATATGTGTAGGACAAAAAATTTTTAAATAATTTTGTCACATCTAATAAAATTTGTGTAGGGGCCAATATATTAATGATGGTGAAAGAGTAATTTATGGTTGCATTAATAAGACTTAAGTAACTCTTTAAAATATTTATTAATATTCTACATCAAAATGTCTATACTACCCTTAGTAATTAAAGCATTAATTAAAAGTGAACAAAAATGATATCTTGATTCACAACCATTGATAAAAAAAATATAGGGTCTAGATTAATTCATTTTTTCTTCTTTTAAAAAGATTCTTTTCAAATGAACCTCCCCCATGATGCATAATCATTATATATATATATATATATATATATATATATATATATATATATATATATAGGATAATGCTTAGTAAGAAACCCTATATTCTTAGAAAACTTAGCAAACTATAATAGTGGCCATCATTTAGCCACGTATGCATCCCACACTTCTTGTTACTTTTTGCAGGAAGGTTATTTATGTAATTTTGTGTTAGGCAAGAGTTGAATTGACATCAGCATTTAATGCACATCAACTCACTTGTACAATGCACCCACCCCCATATTTCTTTTACAATTTCTCATTTTTATATATTCTTCAACTGATCTACATATTCATCTTCTACTCCCATGTTCATTTCTCCATTAATATCCATGGACACAAATCCACCAACCTCACAATCAATGTCGCCGATCCATAGTTTCCCCAACCGGTTCTTTTGCAGCGACTTCCAAAATGATGAGGAATTTAATGCTCCAGGTTTGTCCATATATTTAATTTAACTGTTCACGAAGTCCTGTTTTTTTTTGTCTTTTACAACTTTTTAATCTAATAATCCAAACTATACTGCATGTCCATGTTCACTTGTTCCATTTGAAGCTTCTGTATACACTTATATGCATGTTGATTGTTCTCGGTCATCTGAAGCCCCTGTTAGATCCCCGGATGTTGTGATATCCAACAATTTCATGAACAGCGCGTTTAATGATGACCAGGTTATGGATAATGAAGAAGGTTTGTTTTTTCTATACTTTGGTTTTGTTTTTTTCTTCCCCAGATATGGCATTGTTAGAAAACTTATTCCATAATGTTCACATGTAGCATCCCAAGATTCCCATATGCAGGACATGACTGTTGCTGTTTCTGGATCACCGTATGGTCCTTCTATGTTTGCTGAATCATCACGCGGCCAGTTAGACGGTTGTATATATTACATGGGAGCCCACTTTATTCTCATATCACAGATTTCTAACCTTTTGTCATGCCATGTATAGCAGATTCCTAACCTTTTTCGTTTTATGATGCAGGGCCATCGGATCCATACTTTGTTTTTGATACCCCTCAGGGAACCCGTTACTGGATTCCTAATGTCGCTGATAAGTTCATACCAGTGTGTGGGAAATCTTATCCAACTTTTGCGGATGTTCTTTCGATGTATGAACTTTATGCTTTTGAAGCAGGTTTTTCTGTAAAAAAAGGGCAAACTAAAGTCTGGAATGGAATTCCCACACACAAGTATCTTCGATGCTCAAAATATGGAAAACCACAACCCAAGAGGAAATTTGACACCCTAGATGAATCTTCTGTTAAGCACCGGAGGACCAACTTCACATGGTGTGACTGTAAGGCAAGCATACTAGTCTCAATCTCGAATGATTCATACACACTTCTGAGTTTCAATGATATTCATAATCATGAACTTGTTGAGAGTTACAACCGTGATCTTAGCAAGATATCACGGAAGCTGTCATTCTCCACGAAACAATTCATTCACAATATGAGTCTAAACCGTATCGGACCAATGAGAGCTTATAGATGTCTTGTAGCTTTAAAAGGAGGGCATCACAATGTCAATGGGACTCCGATGGATTTTAAAAACTGGAGCCACCAGTTGCGAATTTTTATTGGTGAACGCGACGCACAAGTTTTCCTTGAACGCCTGCGTGAGCGTTTTGACAACCTACCCAACTTCTATTTTGATTACACTGTATCAAATGGAAAGTTGTCTTCTGTATTCTGGGCTGATGAGATTTCAAAGCTAAACTACAAAGCTTTTGGTGATGTCCTCGCGTTTGACGCAACTTACAGCACTAACAGGTTAGTCAAACCCCCCCCCCCCCCATTAACATGTGTTAGGCCTGATCCCCAAGTATACAACCCTAACCCAAAAAAGTTTTACATATTGTTAACATCAAATCAATTTTTTATTCATAGGTACAAGATGGTTTTTGTGCCATTCACGGGTGTGGATCATCATTTCCAATGTGTTACATTTGGAGCGGGTTTGATATCAACCGAGTCCATTGAATCTTATGTGTGGTTTCTTAAGGCTTTCTTGAAGGCACACGATACTCAACCAACTCTCGTGCTGAGTGATCAAGACCCATCCATGCTACAAGCTGTTTCTATGGTCTTTACCGAATCACGACACCGTCTATGCATGTGGCATATAATGAAAAAACTACCCTCCAAGGTTAGCTTAATTTGTTAGCCCTTAACATGTGTTATCCAACATAACACATTTTTTATATGTCTTCTCAAACTGTTTTTAATCTAACTCGTGTTAGTAACTATTAACTTTTTTCAGATTTCTGCCGACGTTCTCGATAACACTGATCTTCGGTCCTGCATTCACCGGTTGGTTTGGAATGTTTATATCAAACCTGAAACGTTTGAGTCCCGCTGGAATGACCTCCTACAAACATTTGGGCTTCAAGACCACAGCTGGTTGAACGACATGTACAACATCAAACATCTCTGGGTACCAGCCTACTTCAGGGAACTGCCCATGTGTTGCTTAATGAAGACCACTTCCCGCTGCGAAAGCTCTAACGCTGCCTTCAAGGTCAACTCAACAAGCGCAAACACCCTTGTACAATTTATGATGTGCTTTGAAAATAGGGTAGACAGCCAACGATATCGTCAACGTGTATCGGAGTACAAAACCTCATCCACGATGTTCACTGGCAATACTGATTTAGCGATAGAAAAGCACGCGTTCACCATTTACACAAACGCTGTTTTCGCGCAAGTTCAAAAAGAGATAATTAAAGGGAAGTTTTTATGCTACATCACAAACCAAACCGAGTCCAGCAATTCCAGTCTTCTGATAGACGTCACTCATTTGGATAAAAGGAACAACATCACAAACGTCTATCAGGTAACACATGTTAGGCAATTTCATTATTACACATCCTCTAACACATGTTAGATCTAAAGGGCTTTCTTTTTTTTGCTGTCTATGCTCAAAACAGGTTACGTATAACACTGTAGACCAATCCGCCAGTTGCTCATGCAGGAATTTCACACGTATCGGATATCTGTGTCGCCATGTCTTTTGCGTCTATCGATTGAAAAATGTTGAAAGGATTCCACCACAATACATAAACGATAGGTGGCGTCGAGATGCCCTCCCCAAACAGGTTTTTTCAATTTCCAGCCGATACGGAGTCAACCCACACGCACCGTCCGTTATGCGGAATGAAATCCTCGACCTCGTTACTGAATGTGTTGATGTGGCCAGAACCGATGAGGATTCGTTGGCAAAATTGGTGGACCAACTTAGGGATTTCAAGATCAATGTGCTTTCCAAGCAACCATTGTCTACAATTCAAAATGAATCAAACGAGTGTCAAATGGAAGAAATAGTTGGACAGCCAATCAACATTCCAGTCGAAGTTGCTAATACAGAAGTTGCACGCAATAAAGGATGTGGTACTCATACTCGCATTTCTGGGCCCGGTGAGAAGGCAAAGGCAAAACCACCAAAACGTCCAAAGCAGCTTCGTTTATGCAAGCGTTGTGGTCTGTATGTCGACGACCACGACTCACGCAACTGCCTTAAGGTGGCTGCAATGAAAGCAGCAAAGGCAGCTGCTGAACAACAAAGGCAGACCGCCTCTGGCGACTCACCCTCTGATTAAAATCTTTATTGTCGTTTTCTAGTACTATTTCATGGGAGACTCTCTTCATTTTGTCCTTCTTACACACATGTAACAGTATTTTGACATCATCCTGCTCTTCTCTGTTACGTGTGTAAGAAGGTGGAACCATTTTGATCCCATTAACCATAATTAGGATTGTAAGAAACTCTACGGCCTTGGCCACTTTTGTGTTTGTAGCCCTACTTCTTTGGGGACCTCTATTTGCTATTAATGGGCATATCTAAATATTATCTGCATTTGATAATTGTGTTGATGTGTTTTATTTTTTTACAATGGCATAAAAACAGATGCTTAACACATGTTAGCCCCCATAATGCTTGGTTCTTTTAATTTGAAAGGATTAAAACAATCTGTGTTAACCACACAAAAACAGGTTCTGGGCTGATGAGATTTCAAAGCTAAACTACAAAGCTTTTGGCGATGTCCTCGCGTTTGACGCAACTTACAGAACTAACAGGTTATTCAAACCCCCCCCCCCCCCATTAACATGTGTTAGGCCTGATCCCCAAGTATACAACCCTAACCCAAAAAAGATTTACATACTGTTAACATCAAATCAATTTTTTATTCGTAGGTACACGATGGTTTTTGTGCCATTCACGGGTGTGGATCATCATTTCCAATGTGTTACATTTGATACCCATGGCTATGTGTTCTATTTTTTTACAATGGCATAAAAACAGATGCTTAACACATGTTAGCCCCCATAATGCTTGGTTCTTTTACCTTGAAAGGATCAAAACAATCTGTCTTAACCACACAAAAAAAACTTATATATTAAACCACGTCAGGTTATAGAATTAAACTTCACGTCTAGCCAACTTAAACACACATTCTACTAATAGGTTACACCCCCCCCCCCCCCCCGCGTCTGGAACACATTGATTGCCAAAAAAAAAAAACATAATAATTGTTTTTTTGTGTTTTATTTTTTTACAATGGCATAAAAACAGATGCTTAACACATGTTAGCCCCCATAATGCTTGGTTCTTTTAATTTGAAAGGATCAAAACAATCTGTGTTAACCACACAAAAACAGGTTCTGAGCTGATGAGATTTCAAAGCTAAACTACAAAGCTTTTGGCGATGTCCTCTCGTTTCACGCAACTTACAGCACTAACAGGTTAGTCAAACCCACCCCCCCCCCCATTTTTTGTGTTTTATTTTTTTACAATGGCATAAAAACAGATGCTTAACACATGTTAGCCCCCATAATGCTTGGTTCTTTTAATTTGAAAGGATCAAAACAATCTGTGTTAACCACACAAAAACAGGTTCTGGGCTGATGAGATTTCAAAGCTAAACTACAAAGCTTTTGGCGATGTCCTCTCGTTTCACGCAACTTACAGCACTAACAGGTTAGTCAAACCCACCCCCCCCCCATTAACATGTGTTAGGCCTGATCCCCAAGTATACAACCCTAACCCAAAAAAGATTTACATATTGTTAACATCAAATCAATTTTTTTTTCGTAGGTACAAGATGGTTTTTGTGCCATTCACGGGTGTGCATCATCATTTCCAATGTGTTACATTTGATACCCATGGCTATGTGTTTTATTTTTTTACAATGGCATAAAAACAGATGCTTAACACATGTTAGCCCCCATAATGCTTTGGTTCTTTTACCTTGAAAGGATCAAAACAATCTGTCTTAACCACACTAAAAAAACTTATATATTAAACCACGTCAGGTTATAGAATTAAACTTCACATCTAGCCAACTTAAACACACATTCTACTAATAGGTTACACCCCCCCCCCCCCGAGTCTGGAACACATTGATTGCCAAAAAAAAAACATAATAAAATACCAACAAAACGACATTGGTATGTCGTTTTGTTACAACATAGGGTCATCAGTGTAACACATCTTCAACCATTTTCAACATACTAACTACCCATTGTAATCCTCCATCTCTAACAAGCTTTTCATCATGGTGTGGGAAATTCCTCATCATGAAAGTACAGAGGAGAGGGGCTGCGCTCACTCTCCCATGGGTCATGGTAACACCAGGACTGGATTGTTTCGGGCGAGTATGGACACAACGGGCAACCACATAATTCATGGTCTGGATCCGTCAGCAACCTAACCAACTCATCTGGTAGCCCCTTCAACTTTTCAGCTTCTGGAACAACGTGTTCCCTACGGCGTGACGTTTCTTGCGACACACCAGCTACATCAGTTACATTTTTGGTTCCGCTTTCTGCAACATCGTCACCAGATGCTACTCCAGTTTTCCCGTGTTCTCGATTTTTCTGAGACCCTTTTCTTTCGTAGCACACCCCGTACTGGCCCTCACATGCTTCCTTCCCCTTTTGCATCCGCTTCTCCATGCCTGGTTGGGTAGCCGTAACCTTACCTTTACACGGGTCCATGAGATTACACCACTTTGGAACCGGTAACAGTTTATGGTTAACTGAAGTGGTGAAGTATTACAGAATATGACTTTGGTTCTTCACCACAATACTTATAGAGGTTTGAACTGGGTACATTTAATATAGGTCTTTGTGACTTGACTTTGATGTGACCATAAGGGGCCAAAAAGCAATGGTTCCTTTCCCAATAAAGTTGTGGTATAGACACCAACCCCTATGTTTGTAGACTTCTGCCACCTACTTTCCCCAATTTCCAATATTCCTACTACATTTTTAGAAAGAGTGGTTCCCTTGGAAGCATCATTTTCTCATTTCCTATAATGTTACACGTACCTTTATATAATTTCAAACAACCTCATTTAAAACATTATCATCTACGTCAATCAACTAGATTAATAATATTCTAACACATCCAACAACACATCAATATTCTTTAGAGTATAGAATTACCAAGTTACTAAACATCAGATTGTATATAGATAGTCTATCCCCAAAAAGACATCGTGACGATGCCATACCCAACAAAACACCTACCCCGTCGTAAGTTTAAAGCAACATCCCCAAATCCATCAAAGTACATTACATGTTTCCAAAAACAAAGCTGGCGCAATTTAATGCACACTGGTGCTACAGTAACTACCATTTCACCCCCCCTAACACGTGTTACTCTATTCGGCAATCCTGCTTGATTTTTGGCAGCAGCACATTCACCTCCGAACATAAGATGTGCGCAGCATACCTCTTTCTCAACTTTCGCACCTCCGCCATCTTCCTCGCCCCATTCATGCTGAACCCACAGTTAAAACTTTTGTTTTTTCCCATGTAGCACTCCATGTGCCGCATCAAGAAGACCCCACAATCAGTTGTGTTTGCGGTGGTCGCCCAAGGAACCGGCATACGCTGGATGTTGCAGTACTCTATGTCATCGGCTCGCGGATTCCCAACCTCCCGAAGATATTGCACAAACATATCTTTCTGCATACACATATACAAGCCATGCTCAATAAAATAGCAGTTGCACAATATTATCACACTTATTTGTTCAACAATTGTCAGTTTATAAGAAACTTACGATCTTATACGCTGTGTCCTTGTGGAGGTAGTAGACACTATCTTCTATCAACTGACCTTGGCGGGCTTTGTCATTATCAACGACATAAATTCCCGGGTCGCGTAACTCAAACACTAGCAAGTAAAAGTGTTTGTGCTCCAATATCGGGAAGAAAACAATGTCGTGATTTCGAAAGTCAGGAACATTTTCACCGCCGTTAATCGCACCTTTTATTCCCAGCCGAAACTTGTGCATCCGCGCCTCGACTCCACCTTCCTCAGTTGTTAGCATCCACGGAAACTTTAACCACAACAGATAAATTAATAAGCTCAAAAAGTCGCCACACTGTAATCTCTATATACATGACACTCACCACAACTTTGGTACCAAAGAATTGCCTACTGTAAGCCCCCCGTGATTTCCGTTTCTCTTGGAAGTTTAGCACCTCCGCCCAACAGTCGATAATACCATCTGAGATCTCATTGCCAACGTTTAAACTCTTGAACATAGCCCGAGACGCTTCAACATGGGTAGGGCTTCTAAACAGCAACTCCCTGGTTTGAGATGTACAAATTATAAATTAAATTGCATACTTTAACACATGTTATTTATTATTTTACTAAATTTTGGTACGGTGACCCCCCTACTTACACAGCCATGTGTATCGGACTATCTACATCAACAACCGACGACGAACCCTGTTCCCTCCTGCGGAAAAAATCAAAATATAACGAATTATCTAGCGTGGAACTTGGTTCATGGTTTACCCTGTTATTATAAAACAATAAACCACGTTGCAGTTCTACTTACACGTTTGCCTCCATTGCCCCCTTCCTACGAGAATGCCCATTTAAAGAGTGCAATGGGCTTTCATCAGCGTATATGTACTCCCACAGATTTGCCTCCTTCTTAGTTATTGACTGCCCCATGTCAACAGACCTTATATAGTAAGGTGATCTGTTTGCTTCCGCTGCCACTTTTTCTCTGAAAGGGAGCTGTCGTTTTTGGGCCCGCAACTCATCCAACATACGCACACGGTTTGCAAGCGGAATATTGTCCTCCACATCATTCATATCACCCCCACAAAATTCCAGACCAGTTAGCCCTTTGTGGATTGCAAGTGCCGGGTCATAGGAGCTAACTGGTTCTACCATTAGAACCATACTCAAGTCCGTGGTAGCCTCCATATCGCCTAAAACATAAAAAATAAATAACTCAGGTTACGCATTGAAGAATACAACACTTTTCACAGTAAATGAATGTATTTCAGCTCACCGGACGGCTCCAGCATTGTTTCTGTCCGAGAAATATCATCCACCTTCCCACTTGTGCACCCTGCACGTTTAATGCAAATAAGTATATTACAGATGACTCCTACTAACCCATCAATACTGAGTTTCTTTAATGCTCTATCGTACCGATTTCCTGTGACACGTCCAATTCATCCCCAATTTGTGTCATTCCAAGACTCCAATTGGGGCCATCTAAATTCCGTTAAAAAAAAATCGTATCGCCTTCGCACACTGTGTATATGATTAACACATGTTAACTAACTAAATGATACAGGCAGGGGAGTAGTTAACACATCTTAGAGCATGAAAAACTTTACCGTTCTTTTCCGGCTGACACACCTCCTGGGCCGCTTTCCCTTTACCCTTGACATCCTGGTCTTTATCGAAAGCTGCGCCTGTGACAGAGTCTACCACCGCGCTACTGCACCCTTGCATATTTACATCAGTTGAATGCATCCCATCATGCTCAATCTTACCTTCTTCAGCTGCATAAAACATTCTTATCACATCTCATCCACAACTTAGTACCAGAAGCTGCATAAATAATTACCCTTAAAATCACGGTCACACTCATCAACAGACCCCGTGCCATTGCCATCCAGAACCACATGTTCGTCCTTATCATTAACAGCACCTTCCACAGATGCAAACATGACGCCACCACTCTCTTCTTTTCTTCCATCAGCTGCAGACCTAATTTCATTCTCAATCTTACTATCTGTAGTTGCATAAACATTTTTCGAATAAATTAGACCTGCCTAAACATGGCTAATAAAATAAAACGGTTTCCGAAGACTGTGTATATGATTAACACATGTTAACTCACTAAATGATACAGGTAGGGGAGCAGTTAACACATGTTAGAGCATGAAAATCTTTACCGTTCTTTTCCAGCTGACACACCTCCTCAGCCGCTTTCCCTTTACCCTCGACATCCTGGTCCTTATCGAAAGCTGCGCCTGTGACAGAGTCTACCACCGCGCTACTGCACCCTTGCATATTTACATCAGTTGAGTGCATCCCATCATGCTCAATCTTACCTTCTTCAGCTGCATAAAACATTCTTATCACATCTTATGCACAACTTAGTACCAGAAGCTGCATAAATAATTACCCTTAATATCACGGTCACACTCATCAACAGCCCCCTTGCCTTTGCCATCCAGAACCACATGTTCGTCCTTATCATTAACAGCACCATGCACTTCTGCTTCTTTAATACGCATTATTGCACGCATTAAACCCAGCGGCTTATACACTTCTTCAGCATCACTTTTATCCACGCTTCCGGCTCCTTTATTTTGTTCGGCCCCACCAATACTACAGTCACCTCCACTTGAATTACCAGCATCAAGAACACTCTTATCACTTTCGACGACTTCATTTGTTTCTTCCACAAAATCACTAAACCCCAGTTCTCTCTCTTCCAGTTGCTTCTCAGACTTGTTGAAGCCTATAACATCACAGAAAGATTAAATGGGTTTCAGACACGTACGCATATTAGAGGGTAATAAATTTTAACGAGCAACAAACTACGCGTCACCGTCAACGTGTACTTCTAAATCTAAATGTATGATGAAACTGGTAACATATGTTACAGTTTACCTGATTCGAGTCCATCATCCGTTTTTTCCCGATTGACGATTAAATTTTTCTTCGGGCAATTCGGGGTCACAAAGCTTGCTTTCATTTCAGGAGCATCCTTTAACTTATTCAGACGGGGAGATCTCCTTACCCGCAACAACATACCACCTTCTTCCAGCGCTCCGGTACACTCAGTTCCATCAGCAACTACGCTTGATTCCCCCGCACCATCTGCTGCAACCACAATAGAATGTTAAACTATACGATCAAAGTCACATTAACATGTGTTAGACAAAACATTTCATTCCATAACATATAGTACAGGTACATAAACTCTTTTCGCGCTATAAACGTACTCTTAAAATGGTAATACATGTAACAATTTACCTTTTTCTTTGCCACCATCCGTGTATTGTCCACCAAACTTCATATTTGTCTTTCTTCTTTTTGGGGTCACAACCCCTTCTTCTGTCTCACTAACATGCTTTAACTTCCCGATTCTTGCAGATCTCCTCACCTGACCCGACTTTCCACCATCTTCCATCTTTTCAGCATAGTCTTCTCCACCATCATCTACGATTGATTGGCCCGCAACATCAGCTGCAACCCCAAAAAAATTAGTCAATCAATACAGGTTGCCACACCCGTCAAATGTGTTACCGTAGTCACTTTAAGAATGATAACCAACACAACAGGTATCACATTAACACGTGGTTCAGTGTTCATTTCATAAACATTGTCAGCACACCTTCTTGGGCATCAAAGTCTATTGCCGAAGATCCTACTTCTTTCAATCTACTTTTACTGATTTTTTTGTTTCGCCGGATAAGCGACTTCCTGTACAAGCTCGCTATTGGTGACCCATCCGAAAAATCGTCGTCCACGCCATCCCCTACGAAATCGTTTGCACAACGATAAATGGATTCCAAATTATTAAACTAAATAACACAAAGAATAACAGTTACTAACCAGCGTTATCTCCGTCGTTGATGTGAAAGCTTTCATCATTTCTCAAATCTCCCAAGACCGAATTGATCTTGTGTGACGCTAAATCTACCGCGTCATCGTGATCCTCACTTTCACTAACTTTCTTGTCAAACATACTTTCAAACGTTGCCTTCAACGTTTGTACTTCTTCGTCTTCATGGCTCTCCACCAATAGCGATTCTAACATCCCCTCAATTTTGACTTTGTTCTTCTTTGTCACGTTTATTAACTGTCGTACTATCGTCAACCTCTCCTATTGAAAATAGTTTTTCACCACTTTGATACTAACACTATATACTAATTGTAAAAAACACATCTTAGAGCATATAACTTTACCTCTTTACTTGCCCAGTGTTCCACGTTATAGTTTCTGGGACGTGTTAATCCTTTAAACCGTCCTAGTCCAAACCCACCAGCAAGTATTTCAAGCCTTTCTCTCTCTCGCAATCTTTTCAAGTTCCAAAAAGCTAAAGGACACACCGCACTGTCTACCTCCATCCCCGTGCACTCAATGCTATCAACATACAACAACTACAAGAAACAGCGATCCGTTCAGCCCGGAAATAATCGAGTATTCTAACACATGTTAATTTATCTAAAATAATTAAAAGTGCACTTACCATCAGAATCGTTAGAGGACCGACGAAGAAACTTTGTGGGTCAAGCCGATTCCAGGTATCTTTGCAAGTTCTCAGCTTTTCTATAACAAGGTCACACCAGTCTATTGTTGCAAAGTCCATCTCGTCATCCAGATACTCTAAGATTTCTTCCCGTAAACAACTTTGTTTATGACAATCAACCAGCACTGCCACAAAACACATTACAAAATCCATCCTGAAATCAAAGCTGTCTTCACCATCGGACTCATCTATCATCTTCACTATCTTTGTTGGAGGCACCATTACACCCGGGTATCTCGCCCTCCAATCAGCAATGGCATCAATCAGCATCGGCAGCTTAGTAATCGAACTAATCTTTTGTCCACCAGTCGGAATCCCTAACAACTTATGTATCACTTTCCTGTTCACCTTGATATCCCCGGCAGGCGTACATATCACCATCTTATCGGGATAAAAATTGTCCACAACAAAATAAGCTAACTTAGCCGGCAAACCATCAACGCTGAAAGTTAGCAAACGACCAAAGCCCATTTGCCTGACTGCGTCACGTTGTTGTTCTGTCAATGCCCGTACACATTTATAAAACTGCAGTGGTGCAGATCTTGTCCTTACGCCTGGAAATTCATCCTTTTTTGCTCGCTTACGGGCTTTCTGAACCTTTTCCGGTTTGTTACCAACTACCTTTGGTTTCCCTGTTTTACCTTTCCCATTGTCCTCCGAACCCTTCTTCTTTTTGGTCCTTAACGTCCCACCCTTCGATGTAGCCGTCACTTCTGCCCTACTTACTGAAATAACATTTTATACGAAACCACAACAACCCAAACAATTAGTGTACTTTACAACCACGTATGACAACATGTAACAATTTTTCATTCGTAACATCCAAAAGTTTTGAAGGGCTTAAAAAATAACTAACCACGGTTTTTCCGCATTACATTCCCAGACTTATCATCAGCGCTGTTTCTTTCCCCTGCTGATTATCACATGTTAATGAATTTTCAAGGTCATGCCCAATTAACACATGTTAAACAAAGCCAACAATATTTAACTAACCACGTTTTCTTTTATTTCCACACCCAGAACTATCCCCGACA